>VMDO01007390.1:58825-91807 GCA_007922755.1 Pedetes capensis
ACAAAAAAAAAAAAAAAAAAAAAAAAAAAGGGAAACATTCGAGTGGGACCTGTTCTAGGAATGTAAAGATGTTTTACCAGTTTATTTGTTGGTTTTTTTGAGACATAGTCCAAGCTGACTTCAAACTCTTGATCATCCTGCCTCAGTCTCCAGAGTACTAGGGTTACAGGAACATATCTTAAATATTCAAAAACCAATCAATGCAACTGACCATATTAACAGAATAAAGAAGCATAAAATATGACTATCTCAATATACAATGACAGCATCTGATAAAATGAATTACCTATTTATGATAGGAACTCTTAGCAAACTAGAGATAGAAGAGACCTTCCTTAATATGATACTCTCAACGATTATCATACACTTTCCTTCTTAGACTGGGAACAAGAAGATGTTCCATATTCAATACTATAATGGAGGTCCTAGCCAGTGGAGAAATATAAGAAAAAGTGTAACAATTAGAAAATTTGAACTGTCTTTAATAACAGATGACATTATGGTATATATAGAAAAGCCTGAGTAATTTACAAACTAGAAATAAGTGAATGTAGTAAGATTGCTATATCAAAGGTCAATATATAAAAATCAACTGTTTCTGTGCCGGGCACAGTGGCGCATGCCTATGCCTGTAATCCCAGCAGCTCGGGAGGCGGAGGCAGGAGGATCGCAAGGTCGAGACCAGAGGCAGTCTGCGTAATTTAGCGAGACCCTGTCTCAAAAAGTAAAAAAAAAATGGCCTGGGGGCGCAGCTCAGTGGTCCAGCACTTGCAAAGCATGCAGGCACGAGGCCCTGGGTTCAACCCCCAGTACTGCCAAAAAATAAAAATAAAAATAATAAATAAATAAAATCAACTGTTTCTATATACCAAAGAAAAAATTACAAAATGAAGATTTTAAAACCACTTATAGTAGCATTTAGGAAATTAAATACTTGGTAACACATTTAATAAAAAGATGCACGAGAACTTTACATTGAAAACTAAAACACTGGTAAGAGAAAAACCTTTAAGATGGAACATATGTCATAGCCTCAATATTAAAACGTCAATTCTTCATAAATAGAGCTATAAATTTGAAGAAGTGTTTATGTAGGGAAACTAACAAGCTGATTCTCAAATAGATAAAAAAAAATTGGTTATTCTAAATCCTTTGTATTTCTATTTTTGATGGAACTAAAGAGTTGAACATACTTTGCAAGTGCTCTACCAATCAGCTGCACCCTTAGCCCATCTGTTATTTTTCATCTTAAGTCAGGGTCTCACTAAGTTACTGTCCTTGAACTCAAAATCCTCCTCCCTATACCTCCCAAACCGCTAGACTACAGGCATGCGCAAACACAGCTGGCAATCAACATAATCTTAAGGAAGAACAAAGACTGCGACTATCAGCTAGGCCTATTATATAAAGCTACAGTAGTAACAATATATTATTGGCACAAGGATAGACAAAAACTAATTGAAATAAATAGCCCAGAAATAGACTAACACACATACCATGCTTGACTTACAACAAAGACACCACTGCCACTCAGTGGGAAAAGGTAGATCTTTTCAGTACTCATGATGGAACAATTTGATCACCATATAAAAAGAATAACCTTTTAGTCAAATCAAACAATTTTTCTGGAGGTGGATCATAAACATAAATACAATGGGGGAAACAATAAAGCTTCCAGAAGAAAACATAAGAATATATCCAGGACCTTCAGGTAGGTAAAAATTTAAGTAGAACACAAATGAAAAACATTGGCAAATCAGGCTATATTAAAATTAAGAATATCTGTTCAACAAAAGGCATCAAGGAAGTGAAAAGACAGTAAATTTTTATAATACAAGTAAGGACTCATGCTTGTAATACTCATATCTAAGGTCTCAGAATGTATAAACTCCTAAAAAGCAGAAAGAAAAAAACTATCTTTTAAAAAACAGACAAAAGTCTTGAACAGATAGTTTATCAATAAGATATTTAAGCAAGCAATAAATATATAAAAAATGTGTCCACTAGTAACATTCATTGTTGTTGTTGTTGTTAGGTGCCGTCGAGTCGGTATCCAACTCATGGCCACCCTCATAGGGTTTTCAATGGCTGACTGTTTCGGGATTGCCTTGGGAGTGGATTGCCAGGCCCTTCTCCCATTTTTGCGGTGCTGGGAATTGAACTCGGGACCTCAGAGACTGCAGCGCAGCGCTGTACCAAGTGAGCTAAATCCCAGCCCAGCATCATTCATTAGGGAATTGTAAAAATATGAAATACTATCACCAGAATACTATCACCAGAAAGGCAAAGTCAAAAATGAATGTAAATATCGAGTGTGCAGGAAAAAGTTAACATAGCAAGCACAATACTGTAATTCTTAGACCTATTTGCAAAGTTGGACCTTTGGTGGCATCTGGGAACTTGTATTTCAGGGATAAGGTTCCCTATCATTTCTCAAACTGATAAAAATGGTATACTATGCCTAAATGGTTTGTACAAACAAAATGGTTTATGCTCAATGCCTTTTTTTCTTTCTTTCTTTCTTTCTGGGAGTCTGGAATTTTGGCCTATACTAGGCAAGGGTACCTATGTGAGCAGCCCCCAGTATAAACACTCTAGCCATTGTGTCTCTAACAAGCTTTTTTTGGTAGACAACATTTCACATGAATGGTCATAACTCATTGCTGGAGGAATCAAACACATCCTGCGTGGCTTCATGAGCAAAAGGTTCTTGGAAGCTTGCATCTGATTTCCTCCAAACTTCATCCTATGTACCTTTTCCCTTTGCTGATTTTGCTTTCCATTCTTTTGCCATAGTAAATTATAGCCAAGAACATACGTATATGCTGCATGCTGTAAGTCCTAGCAAATCACTGAACCTGGTCTTGGGGGATATCTGCTACATCAAGTGGGAGGGTTTATGTAGAATAACTATACTATTGTTACATTGTTGGTGGGGATACAAATTTGTTCAACTGCTTTGAAAGACTGTTTAGAAATATCTCCTAAAGCTAAAACATTTCAGAACACGGTAGCCAATTCACAGGAAAAGACAGCCGATAAACATTAAAAGATGTTTAGATTAATCATATATCAGGGAAATAAAATTTAAAATACTCATATACTAATTTTGACCATCATATTCCATATGCATGGTAATATTATTGATAAAAAATTAAATAAAATATAAGTAACATGGGTGCAAGAACCTTATTGTCGAGTTGGCTACTAAATCCCCATGGTCTAGAAGAGTGGTTGGCATATATCAAACAATCTGACCACACTTTTTTTTTTTTTTTTTTTTGACCATACATATTTTTTGAGGAGGAAAGAAAGGAAAGAAAGTTGGAGAGTGAAGTAATACTCCTTTACTCTTACTTTCACCACTGATGGGAATGTGAAATAGATGCAGCCTTTTAAAAGAGGAACTTAGTAACTTTTATATCCATCAGCCTAGCAATTCCATTTCTTATTATCTTTCTTAGAGGAACTTATGAGAAAATATAATATACAGGATACTACAGGCGTTTGAATTACAGTACTGCTGATTACAACAAAAACTTGCAAAGAATACATTGTGATCAACAAGGGGACAGATTAAAAAAACTAGCTCTTCCATGCTATGGAATGTGATGCAGCAATTAAAAAGAAATAAAGCACATCTACTTGTAATGACATGGAAGGATCTTTAAAACAAAAATGAATAAGCAAAAAGCTTCAAACCAATGTGCACATTTAAAAACAGGCAATCCATAAAACTATGCATCCATATAAACATATACATACATCAATGCATAGAAACAAGAAATATAATCTAAACCTGTAATAGTGGTTACTTCTAAGGATAAGCATTGCATTAGTAGGTCGTGGCTTTCACCTTTTCTGGATTGAATTTTTTATAATAAAATGTATTCACATATTATGCAAAAGTAAACCAACAAAAACCCTCATTCTGTCTTAGACATTGAGTTGATGCTGTTCTATGACCTGATGGTATAAAATAGCTTCAAACTATGGTATGTGTTTGAATAAATAAAAATTATTAATAACTAAAGGATTGTTACTTTTGTTCTCTCCCATCCATATTTTTGAATTTTGCTCTTCAAACATCTGAGTACACACTACTCAATTTAAAAAATAATTGGTGGTATCAGGGTAGCGTAGAGTTGGGTCCAACTCATAGCGACCCTGATAGGGTTTTTGATGGCTGATTGTTTAGGGAGTGGGCTGCCAGATCTTCCCATTTTTGCAGTCCTGGGGATTGTACTCAGGGCCTTAGAGAGTACAGAGCAAGCACTCTACCAACTGAGCTAACCCCCAGCCCTTAAGAAATAATAGGTCAAAAAGCAACAAAAGTTTATTCAGATTTCAAATCTTAATCTTTAAACAGAGACATTTCAAACAATTTCCCCTAGGCAAGGCAATCATCTCCTACTAGGATGAAGTTACATAAACAATAACAAAAAGAAAATGAGGTTGAAAAGCTGGCGCAACCTACCTGAGTTACTGGAATGTAGAGAGGCTCTCCATTATGTAGCAGTGTAAGTTTGCCATGCTGATGAAGACGTCCTTCTGGCTTTAAATTTGCCATCTCCTTAGGGCCTCCTTTCTTGCCACTCTCTTGTCCATTTCCCTTAAGTTCTTCAGTATCACTTAGGCATTCAAAAAATTCTTCTTCACTGTCACTCCAGGAATCCCAAGACTTTCCCACCTCTCCCTTCTCTGTGTCTGTATCTCTGAGATGTTCTGGTCCCGGCTGGTCTCCCACTTTCCCAGCATCCCCTGGATATGAACTATTTACATTGTCTGAAGCACTTGTCTTTTTCCCCTCGTCACGCGCCTTCTTTCTTTCAATACAACAATTTAACATCTTAAGAAAACAGAAATAACATTTATAGTTGAATTAGTTATAGAAAAATAAAAATCCACGACTTGAATATTTCTACTCCTTCTCAGGACCTTAGCCTGCAGCTGTACCACTATGGCATCCGATCCTGTCAGATCTCCTGAGCTAAGCAGGGTCGGGCCTGGTCAGTACTTGGATGGGCGACCACCTGGGGAGAAGGACCTGGCAACCCACTCCCAAAAAACAATCAGCCACTGAAAACCCTATGAATAGCAGAGAAGCACTAAATAGTGTTTCATCTGTTGTACATAGGGTTGCTATGAGTCAGATGATGACTTGACAGCACCTAACAAGAACTCTCAGGACCTTGCTGTGAATTACAAGTGACTATATAAACAACCTTCAGTAGCATGATGAGAATAGCCTATAACCTGTATTTTGTTGTTGGTGTTAAGGGCCATCAAGTCAAGTCTGACTCATGGTGACCCTCATAGGGTTTCCAATGGCTGACTGTTTTAGGATTGCTTCAGGAGTGGATTGCCATGTCCTCCTCCCATTTTTGCAGTGCTGGGGATAGAACCTGGTTCCTCAGAGAGTGAGGAGCAGCACTCCACCAACTGAGCTAAAAAATAAACCCCATTCCATAACCCATATTTAGTATTAGAATAACTTCCAATTAGATCAAGGCCATATATATACAGTAATATTGGAAAATCTTTACCTGTAGTTTCTGGTGTAGTAAACAACATCTCAGATCTGGTGGTCCACTTGCTAATCTACCAAAAAATGAAAAGAAATTTTAGTTTTAGTAAAATTATTTCACATATGCCTATAATTTTTAACTATATTGATAAGAAATCAAAACTATATTGGTAAGAAACTAAATTCCAAAAGAGTGGTACATACTATTAAAAGATCAAATTTAAAGCCGGGCATGGCTATAAACCTTTGACTCAGGAGGCAGCTATAAACCCTATAAACCCAATGACTCAGGAGGCAGAGGCAGGAGGATCACAACTTTGAGACCAAAGGCAGTCTGCATAATTTAGCCAGACCCTGTCTCAAAATAGTAAAAGAAGTAAAAAAAAAATGGCTGGGCGTGGTGGCACAAGCCTGTAATCCCAGCAGCTCAGGAGGGGGAGGTGGGAAGATCGCAAGTTCGAGACCAGAGGCAGTCTGCATAACTTAGTGAGACCCTGTCTCAAAAAGTAAAAAAATGGGCTGAGGTGCAGCTCAGTGGTCCAGCACTTGCACAGCATGCAGGGCAAGGCCCTGGGTTCAACCCCCAGTACCACACACACACACACACACACACAAAAGGGCTATGGGTACAGCTCAGTAGTATGGCACCTGCAAAGCATGCAAGTGTGAGGCCCTGAGTTCAACCCACAAGTAATGCGCCCCCCCAAAAAATATCAAATTAATTTATTCTCCTAGCTCACAAGTCACCAACAGCAAATATAAAAGACACTTCAAACATAATAGCAACTAGCAATAGCTTCAAGGCTAATTAGAAACTTAAAATGAAAAAACCTTTACATCTACCTCAGTAAGTAACTAGCATACAGTGTTTCACACTGTACAATATAAATTAGTTTATGTAATTAGTTTTCAATTATTAAGAGTGGATTCTCACTATAGACACCAAGATTTTCCTTTCTAATTTGCTAGTGGAACCCTGATTGCCTCTCATTCTAAATCAGTAGACTCCTGGCAATCAGCCAAAGGTACTCCCATATATATTCAGAGTGCTTTATTATCTGTAATAAGTTTCAGAGCAAAACAGTTACAACCAACAGAAAATGCAGATAAATAGAGACTGACAAATGATACAGTAGTAAATATTTTGGGATCAATCACCATTTTATATTATTCATATCATTATTCTTCTCCCTTAGCATGGGTAGATAAGCATAGAATTATACAGTATTGGCATACCTGGGAAAACTATTAACATTTGGGGGCAGTATTTCTTTCCAACCTTTTTTCTATACATACATATATATGTATGTATGTATGTACATCATTGTAATCAAAAGCATCCCATACATATATCAAATTATAAATATTATGGATATTTTCTATGTTATTAAAGATTCTTGGAATGACATTTATAATGGATCAATAAATTTCCATTGTAGAGATATAATTTAAGTATTTTTTTATGTTGACATTTAGGTAGTTTTGCCTTTTTCTCCCTATTAGAAATTTGCTACAGTGAACATCTCTGAATATAAACTGTATCCGCATGTCTTACCATTTTTCAGAGAATATTCCCTAGAAAGGAAAAATTAATGAGTCAAAGGTCAAATGTTTGCTAACAAAGAAAAATCATATCTAAACTATTGGAAATTGAAATAATTACCCTGGAATCAGGAAGTTGTTTTCCCATCTGAAGCGCATTTCAAGCACAAACTCCTGCCAGAGGTGTGCCACTCCTTTTAACCCGCCATGGTAGAAATTGATCATACAAAGACACAAAGCCAATTTGTATGTTAAACTGTCAGATGGTGCAGACTTGAACTGATTGTAGAGATTCTAAATTTAACAAAAGAGAAAAAACCCAAAACCTGTTAACATATTTACATGTATAATCAAGAAGTATGTTAAGAGGGATCTTATATCAAAATTAAACTATCCTATACAAACTAGCTTTTATCAAACATATAATTACACTTCTGACTAAATTCTTCTTAGGCAAATCCATGTTTTTAAGATTTCTACTATGATCAAAAGAGTAAAGCTGTAATTTAAATGAAAATAAAATTATGGTTGTCATTTTCTTCTGAGGAATCTTTAAAATGTAAGTTTGAACTTCATGTGTTGTTTTAAAAATCTTTTAATTATAAAATGAGTAAACACTTGTGAAAACAAAAGCAAATGAAAAACATAAAATCAGAACTGTGTAAACTAGAAATGTAAAAGGCCCTGCTTTTCCTTCCTCGCGTCATGAAATCTACTTTTCAGCAATAACTACTATAAATAGACTGATGTATCTCTACACCTGTCATTTGAATGCTCTCATCTTTCAATTTCTCAAAGACAGATAAGGAGAACATGAAAATTTTACTTTGCTTTCCACATTTTACCTCAGTAAAGTCCCACAGTCTCATTTTAAAATACACACAAGAATCTTATTGCAAAACAAATATAATGATCTCACAAAAACTCTAAAATAAAGGAAATCCTATAGGTATTCACAGTATATTTGTGCTATTTTTTTATTGTTTCCTAAAAAATTCCTGCTACCCAAAATATGTATCTGTGTCAATGTCCTGCAGCAGGTCATTATGTGCGTGGAGGCCATGATCTCCACTCTATTTTCCAAAGATGATTTTTAAAATAAATACATAGGTACCAAACTACAAATATACTAAGACCCCTAGAAATTCAATGCATTTACAATATTCTATTTTATTTTATTTTACTTATTTATTTGGCAGTACTGAGGGGTTAAACCTAGCACCTCACATGTGCTTTGCAAGTGCTCCACCACTGAACTGCAGTGTGAGCCCATTTTTTAATTTTTGAGATAAAATCTCACTAAGTTGTGCAGGCTGCCTCTGCTCTCAAACTCATGATCCTCCAGCCTCGGCCTCCTGAGTTGCTGGAGTTATAGGCGTTCATCACTGAATCCAACACATTTGATTTTTTTTTTAGTGGCAGTATTGGGGGTTTAACCCAGGGCCACAGGCTTACATGCTTTGCAAGTGCTGTACAACTGAGCTGTACCCTCAGCCCATATTTTTAGTTTTTGAGACAGGGTCTCACTAAATTACACAGATTGCCTCTGGTCTCAAACTTGTGGTCCTCCTGCCTCTGCCTACTGAGTTGCTGGGATCACAGACGTGCTCCAACGCATCTGGCCATTTAAAATATTTTAATATTGAACTCCAGCTTACATAGTCTTCACCCTCTGGTAGAGGATGACTACTGTCTGTTGAAGTGGTTCCATCTAATGGTTTCTCAGAAGCAGCATCTGGAAATAAGAACTGATGTGCAGAGGAAGAAGAAAATAATCACATTAGACTACATTTTGTATTTTTTTGATTGTTATAACATACAAACACACACACACACACATTGTATGACTTTTCAATGATTTTGCTGCTAAAACAATGAAAATTTTCTTACTATACTGGTAAATTGGTTCTACATTCTCAAAATTTTTATATTTCTCATCAAAAATATACAGGATTTCTGTGACTAGCTAATTTTAGAAATCAGAAATTTTTTCATAAAAGTAACCACCTGATTCTGTGAGCTGAACAGTAAAAAGCAAAATATCTTCATGGTAATTTCATGTTCATCAAATGGTATTAAATTTGTAAGAAGTGTTAGTACTTTAAGTAGAGACAGAACCATAAAAGATAAATTTAAAACACATATTCATGAGTATTATAGTTATATCATCCACAGGCTTTTATATATGAAATACTAAAGGTATGATATTAAAGACCATGACTTTATGATATACCTTAGAAATAAGAAACATCCTAAACTTGTAATGACCAAAGTATCTTTTACACAGTTTCTGCTTTTGTGTGTGGATAAGGTTGGTAAAAAAAATTCAGCATGTATGACAACTAAACTTAATAATGTGAAGATTCAAAAGCTCTAAGGATATTTTCTTTCTTTCCTCCCCTCTTTCTTTCCTTCCTTTTCTTCCTTTACAGAGGGTCTCCCAGTGTAGCTCAGGCTGTCCTCAAATTCACAACCTTCCAGCCTTAGCCTCCAAAGACCTATAATTACAGGTGTATGCCATCTTGCCCAATCCTAAGGATACATTTTTAAGAAAGCATCTTCTTTACAGAAATTTATTTTCAGTCCTTTCACATTATTCCCCCAGATTTTTATGTGGTACCATTAACCAGTAATTCCTCTATGTATACTTTGGCACATATTACAGAAGATATTTGAGACACTTTTTATTTACTTTTTAAACTGATATTCAACAGACTTTTTAAAATTAAGTAAACATACACCAGTATAGGCACACTTACAAATATTATTCTATCCTCATACTACTGTGTGAACTAAATATCACTGTCCATATTTTATAATGTACCACCTGAAAATCTAGTTAAGAGTCTTGTTCAGATAACAGATAAGATGTATACCAAGATTAGAATCAAGTTCCTAAGTCGATCATTCTCTTCATTATACTATTCTTGAAGGTTTTTCCCAATTGTCTTAATATAGAAATTGCAACTATAATTATAGTAAGAATAGTTAGCATTTATCAAAGGTCTATTAAATGCCAGAGAGTATTACACAAGATCCTCTAATTTTCACAAAAATCTCACAATCCTAGCCTAGTTTGATAGATGAGGAAACTGAAGTGACTTGTTTAAAGTTATACAATAAGTCAGAATTCACCTCTGGTCTGTTTGCCTCCCAGGCTCAATGCAGTCCAACCACACTATACCTAGGAGTCACCTACCGCTCTGTTCTATCTCCTGCTAATCCTCACTGTACAGATTTCTGTAAACTACTGTCAAAAGAACCTTTCAACAAAACATTTTCTATTGGATTGACTCCTGCTTAAAATAATATTAAACTGCACGATAAAGTGCATGCTTCAGTATGGCAAATTACCTGCTACTTCTCCATCTTTGCCCCTGATCACTCCCACAGAACCACTCTCCAAAATAACAACTGTTTAAAAGGTCCTCATATGCAGGAGATGTAGCCCAGTGATAGACCATTTGCCCAGCATGCAGAAACCCCAGGTTCAATCCCCAGCACTGCAACAAAAAAAACTTCAATATGATCCCAGGCCTATGCTATTCCTCTGCTTCAAAAGCCTTTTTTTCTTTAAGACTTGACTCATGTGCCTCTCTTTATGAGGTATTCCTTGGTTCCTGCTGCCCAGGTAGAGACAGACACGCCTTCAATCTTCTCACTGCCCCTTTGCCAGATTTCTCACTTGCAACGTGGGATTTTAACTATTACTTATTTTCCTTCTTCCCACTAACTAGTGAAGATTCTCTGAATGTAGAGATTTTGTTTTACTCATTTTATATTGTCAATCTAGCGCCTGCCACATAGAAGGGACTGAATATATAATGAATAAATGCTTATTCATATAAACATTAAAATTAACATTTAATTACCAAGAGAATAGTGTTGAGGACATCATTGTTCAGTGGTGACTCTTCTACACCTCTGTGTTTTCGTATTTTTTTCTTTGCAGTGTGTACCATATTTGAAACTGATAATTTATGGATTGGAACCGGTGCTGGCTCTGTCAACTTTGACAAAGCATGACTTATATCAGCAATTTCTACAAAAAGAGTAGAAATAAATACAAATTATACTGCCACCCTTGGTAGGTCAAACTGACGACAGAAAATATTAGCCCTTTTTTCCACTAATGTTACATTGTTCCAGAATTATAAAATTTTAATCTGCATGTTCAGTTTTATATACAAGCATAAGTGACAAAGGTGTTATGCAAATTATTTCTCCCTAGGAGACTTCAAAGTCAACATCTAAAACTCTACTTTTCAAAATTTTGGTGAAAAGAACTTAGTAAATGCATTTAATATCCTAACAAGCTCTGGGTATAACCTGGAAAGAAATGGCAGCTGTCTAGTTCATCAAAACTTGCTTCTCCAACTGAATTCAAAATTAGAAAAACAGATAAAAAGTTGCCTGAAAATGTGTCAAAGAGTAAAGCATACAAAAGTAACAACAAAAAGTAGGTCACCTCTTCCTTCTTCTTCAAAAGTGGATCTTCCAAGAATCTCATCAGTTGATTCCTTTCGACGGCAAATTTTTAAAAATTCTGTGACAAAATCACCTATACAGAAAAAATATTATTCATGTGTAACACTTAAGTGACAGAAATCAGTCCTATAAATTAAATTATATGTCTTTTCACAAAAGCTATTAACTAAGACATGGTAAGAAAAGAAACCATTCAGTTTTTTCCCGTGAAGAAGATAAAAACTAATTCTATTTCAAAAGTAGCCCCCTCCTTCCTTCCTGTGTCTTTATATCCCAGGATATTAAAAATTAAATAAAAACATAAACTTAGTATTTCTTCTAGAAAGGGAAAAAATTGTGCCACATAATATTACGCACTTTCCACGTTTTAATGAGACAAATATCTATTATCAAGTTGTATAAGTGACAATATTACTGTACTATGCTGTAGTCTTCTTTCCCTGTTACACTATAAGAATTCTGCATCCACTTAAAAAACACAAATTAAAAAGAAACTCTAAGGATCTCTTTCTAGAGGATTAAGAAATTCTGTAGGACAAAGGTATTTTGACTTTAGTTCCATATTAATGATATACTGTTACAAGAAGGATGAAAAAAGCTTGATTCCCTTGTTGTACAGAGGGTTGCTATGAGTCGGATACCGACTCGACAGCACCTAACAACAACAACAACCACCTTCTAAACAGTTACAGTGAGGTAAATTTGCACCAGCAAATTAAAGCTTAAGAAGAACTTTCAGTACTACAACATAATACAATCTAAGTTAGTTTACCAACTAGCTCTGAATAAACTCAAAACATTTTCTGAATTTCTTCAGACAGAAAATTTTCATTATCTAGTTATTAAAACTAGACAAAAAAATAGGTGAGGTCATAGAACAGTAACTTAAAATGATAATACTTTTGATTCTGAAGTCTTCTGCAATTATCACACAAATCATTAGATGAGGAATAATAAGGCATTAGGAAACATTATAGGAAGCACATTTAATGATGTAATAATCCAATGATTAAACAACAGAAAGTATTTATTGTGCAGTTACTATATGACAGGCACAGTGTTAAGTGTGATACACACACACACACGTGCATAACCTCATTTGATCCTCCCAATAATCCTATGAAGTGTATACTACTGTTATCTATTTTACTGATGAGGATGCTGAGGCTTGAAGAGATTTAAAAATTTGCTTAAACTGGTGGGTCTGGGATGTGAATGAAGGTCTGTCCAACTCTGAAACTCTTGCTTTTAACCATAGACAATCTCCCAAATGCCCCAGACAAACTCACCAAAGGCAGGAAATTGTCTTCACTATTAGACAGCACAAATGGCAAGTGCTAACTGTCACTTGAAGAATAGCATATGCTGAATGATAACTCAAAAAATGCTTTAAAGAAATGCATCATTACTATCATGAATAAACACTTAGTACTCCATCAGTTTAATGGTACTGTATCAGGTGATATGGAATGAAGGCAGCATGACTGAACAAAAGAAATGGAGAAAATGTTTTCATGTGTACTAAATATAAGGGGAAAAAAATAAGGAAAGGTGCATTGAGGTGATGGGTTGAGAAGACTTACATAAGAGATACACCTATAAAAAAGAGAGAAAATCCCAGGCATGAAATCTAAATAGCAATTATTATTTTTCAAGGTACCTGAATCTAAGTTATTTTACTTAATTCTTCGAATAACCTTATCAGGTATACAATGTGTATTTATAACTCATCTCCCATGAAAGAAAATTGGTTTGCAGATGTGATATAATTCTATAGAACTGCTCTAATGCAATTGTCAAGAATCAATGCTTTTCCTATCACATGCCAGAGGTCCAGAGAGATAACAAAAGGCACAAAGGGTGAGGTGCTGTGGCACACTCTTGTAATCCCAGCAACACGAGAGGCTGAGGCAGGAAAATCATGAGTTCAAGATTAGAGGCAGCTTGCACAACTGAGCAAGATCCTCTCTCAAAATAAAAAATAAAAAGGGAGCTGGGGGTGTAGCTCAGTGGTAAAGCACTTGCCTAGCATGTGCAAGGCAGTGGGTTCAACACCTCAGTACTGGAAAAAAAGGGGAGGCATGCAAAAAGGGATCCACCAACGGGAAGATGCGGACTATACTACAGGAAGAAGGAAAGAGGATAAGTAACATGAAAACATAAGAAAAGTAAAACTGAGATAATGAGAAAATAATAGAGAATTCTGAGGTACAGACTCATTAAAAATTAAAAAATCTTGCTAGTACTATTTAAAAAGGATTCACTGCTGTTGGCAAAGATTTTTCTACATAGTGTTAACCGAGGAGGTCATAAATGTTATTAAAATTTTTCTTTTGGATAGGTGAAATAAAGTATAAAGAATGTATTCAAGCCGGGCACAACTTTGAGACCCGAGGCAGTCTGCATAATTTAGCCAGACCCTGTCTCAAAATAAAAAGTAAAAAAAATGGCCAGGTGTGGTGGCGCAAGCCTGTAATCCCAACGGCTAGGGAGGCGGAGGTGGGAGGATCACAAGTTTGAGACCAGAGGAAGTCTGTGTAATTTAGCGAGACCCTGTCTCAAAAAGTTAAAAAATGGGCTGGGAGTGCAGCTCAGTGGTCCAGCACTTGCAAAGCATGCAGGCACGAGGCCCTGGGTTCAACCCCCAGTACCACAAAAAAAAAAAAAAAAAAAAGAATGTATTCAATGCTCCTAATTTGGAAGATAAATGAGATCAGTGGCATTTCAGAAAAGGAACATAATATATCTTACCTAGCAAACACTGGGGATTATCAGCTTTTCGAACTCTAACAGACCAGTGGGGAGCTTGAATAGGATCCAAATCACTAAAATGCAATAAATATAAGACACTAATTACGACACTATTCATGAACTTATCAAAATGCAGTCTAATGAAAGTCAGGAGTGGTGGTGCATATCTGTAATCCCAGCACTCAGGAGGCTGAGGCAGGAGGATTCTGAGTTCAAGGCCAGCCTGGGCTATATAGCAAGACCTTGTCTAGGGGGGAAAAAAAAGCAGTTTAATGAAAACATTCTATAGCGGTAAAAGAAATCCATTTTCCTTTTCTTAAACCTACTATTATCCAGATACATATGGGCATTTGGGTGTTTTAAAAAAATTAAACCTTAATAGATCAATTTCTTAAGCCAGGTGTGGTAGTGCATACCTAGAGTCTCAGCACTTGGGAGGCTGAGGCAAGAAGACTGATCCAAGTTCGAGGGTAGCCTGAGCTACATAGTGAGATTATGTCTCAGATAGATAGATAGATGGATGAAGTTCTTAGACAAAAAAACCCCAGGAAGAACAAAACAAAACATAAAAAAGTAAAAAAGAATATAAAATTCAAAACAAAATAATAAAATGATTCTAAATAAGTAATGTACACTAATAACCTAATGAGACAAATATATTTTTAAAAGAATACATTAAAAAAGAATAACAAGCAAATATGCATAAACATCCTAGCCTATTTTTTTAATCACTATTAATTTTTAAGACTACAAAAACATGTACAAGATCAAAAACACCATGTTTTCTCTATTAAATACATTATAGTGGATCTACTTAATGAAACAAAAATAACAAAGATCTACACTGGTTAGCACAAAAGATGTTAAATAATATATTAAATGAATAAAGCAAACAAATATAAAAATTTAAACTAAAAAAAAAAAAAACCAAGATGTTAACTGGCTTTTTTTAGTAATGGGATTACAAGCAGACCTTGCTTTTTTTTTTTTTTTAACGAAAGAAAAAGGTTCCTATTTCCCACTGTGTTGCATTCAGAGTGCAAAGGTACTAAAATTGCTTGCTGTAATTTTCAAGTTGTTTCTACTGCACAGGAGAATAGGGCATGGACATCTTATTTATAATATTTAATGATCAAATATTATTCCCATACATTTCTTCAAAACACTTCATGAAATGACTTTCGTAATTTTTTTTTTTTAATTTTTAATTTTTGGTGGTCCCAGGGATCAAACCCAGGGACTTGCACAAGCTAGGCAAGTGCTCTGGTATTGTACTATGTTTTCATCCCTCAAACTTCAAATAAGCTAAGAAAAGTTCAAAAGAATTATGTACTGAATCTTAGAGACATCTATGCTAAAGCACAATAAGATTCAAATTGGTCGCTGTCCTTGAACTAAGGATCATACTTCCAAAACCAGTAATGTAAAACACATCTCTAAATCATACTGTCTAAAATGTAACTGTTAAAAAAAAGTTCAAACAACCTTATGAGCAACTGATGTGAACAAGAGGAAAATTGTTAGCCACTTGCTAATTTATACTACTAAAAATTTTTAACATACTTACGAATAGACATCATTATCCACAATGATCCCTTCAGTTAGATGAGGCCACGTAGTTGCTAAATGGAGTTCACTAAAATAAGCAAAACATAAAATATATCCAAAAGCTTTATTACTGTACGTGTGTCCTCTGACTCAGCAATTCTACTCCTAGAAATGTATCCTAAGGAAGTAACCAAAGATGTACATACAAGTATGTTAAAAGTGATGCTATGTGTAATATAATAAACTGAAAACATTTAGCAAATGGTGGCACATTCATATGAAGTTAATGTTTTGTTGATACAAAAAATCATATATAATTATCAAAAAGTATAAGGAACCCAAATGTCCATAAACTGATGACTGGATAAACAAAAGTGATATACAGTAAATATATCCATATGATGCATATTTAGAACTATAAAAACAATTATATACTGATTCATGCTACAACATACAAGCTGTGATCAAAAGATAAACAGTGAATATTCAAATGTTAAAAAATATATATAATAGTAAAAGACACATGGCCATTAATCCTCCTTAAAATACTCCCCCTGAACTTGCCACTTTGTGAAGTAGTTCTCAAAGTCCTTTTTGTGAGTAACTTTATTTGTACTGTTATGGCTGCCTTAATGTACTGAATCAATTCAAAAGGCTCACTTTTTGTGGTCATTTTGACTTTGGGGAAGAACCAGAAGTTACATGGTGCCAGATCCGGAAAATAATGTATGAGGACACATTATAATGAGTTTGACGGAAATTGCTGTACCAAAAGCACATGTGTGACACAAAGCATTGTCATAGGGAGGATGAAACTAAAACAAATGCTAACAGCAATGTGTCTTTTTCCGGTAGTAATTTTTTAAAATTTAGTCACTTTTTTTTCATCATACCTCAAAGATGAATCTCAAAAACATACTATGTAAAAGAAGCCAGATACAAAAGGCCACATTTTGCATGACTCTATATGAAATGTCCAGAATAGGCAAATCCATAGTGACAGACAGTAGGTTAGTACCATGTATTCTAAAATCTCATCCATACCCTTTCAACAATTTTACAGGGCTCTAAAGGTATAGATGAGATTTGAAAATACACAGCACCTCTTAGACCTAGAGGGGCTGGGATGACTGAGGGGAAAAGATGATTGAAAGTTTCTTTTGAAGGTAATGAAAATGTTTTGGGGTTAGTGAGTGATGATGGTTGTTGTTGTTGTTGTTAGGTGCTGCTGAGTCGGGTCAGACTCATAGCAACCCAATTAGGGTTTTTAATGGCTGATTGCTTTGGGAGTGGATTGCCACATCCTTCTTCTGTTTTGTGGTGCTGGGGACAGAACTCTATAAATATAAAAACCAAGCTGGGTGCGGTGGAGCACGCCTGTAATCCCAGCAGCTCGGGAGGCACAGGCAGGAGGATCGCAAGTTCGACACCAGAGGCAGTCTGCGTAATTTAGCGAGACCCTGTCTCAAAAAGTAAAAAAAAAAAAAAAAAAAAAAAAAAAAAGGGCTGGGGGCGCAGCTTAGTGGTCCAGCACTTGCAAAGCATGCAGGCGGGAGGCCCTGGGTTCAACCCCCAGTATCACAAACAAAACAAAAACAAAAAAAACCCAAAACACTGAACTGTATACTTTACAATGGTGAATTATTATATGGTAGATGAATTTTGTCATGATTTTGAAAAATCATGTTATAAATAAAAAGTTGGCTTTTTTCTACAAAAGGCCAGAGAGTAAACATTTTAGGCTTTGTGAGCCATGTACAGTCTCTGCTACCATATTCTTGTGTTTTTCTTCTTCCTTGTATACTCCTTAAAAATATAAAAGCCATTTTGAACCCCTGGCCACAGAAAAACAGACTGCTGACAAGATCTGACCTACAAGACACAGTTTGCCAAATTCTTATTATAGAAGAGTATTACATTTCAGAAAGATTTTATGGAAAATTATAAATAAAAGAAAATAGGTATAATTCTTATGTCTGGCACTTATATTCATTCCAGCAGCCTACAGTATCACAAAGCATAATTAAATGAACCTCAGTATAAATCTAAAAAGTAAAATAATCCTATACTTCAAATTGGGCTGGGGTTTAGCTCAGTTGGTAGAGTGCTGTTCTGTACTTTCTAAGGACTGGGGCTGGATCCCTAGCACTGCAAAAGTGGGAAAAAGATGTGGCAGTCCACTTATCAAAAGAACACTGAAACAGTCATTGAAAATCCTATGAGGACACACTATGAGTCAGACATGACTCCAACGGCACCTAACAATAACAACACATTCCAAATGATAAGTTGAAATTCTCACCTAATTGGATCTTCACAGGCACCAAATGGTAACTTGCCAAACTCCAGGCCTCCAACTTCTCCTCCTACAAGGGCATCAATATCTAAACAAAAGAAAGATTTTTCCATTATTTGACAAAAAGAGAAACAGGTATCTAATTTAGTTGGATTAAACTCTTTCAAAGACGACAGCTTTAAAAGTGCCTATAATAGTACAGATATCAATTTGGTTAAGTTAGAGCATGTTATAATACAGAGTCAAATATTCAAGACTTCTGACCACAAGACCATAAGTAAAAAGACTCATTTATTTCCTATTATCTAGTGCTTCATTCAAGCCGTGCATTCTAAATTTTACCCTCCTGAAATATTTCTTAACTATTACTCAAAAGAATATTATTCCTATTTTTGTGTTTTCTAAGAATATGATTAATATAACCTAAAAAGAAAGATTAAGTATTAAAAAATTTAAAAACCAACCTACATTCATCAGTTTTGCTGTCGGTAACTTCTGAATAACAAATTAGCAGATTTGTCATCATTAATAAAGTTATATTTTGGTTGACAGTAGATGGAAATAATTAAGATTCAGAAAAGAACCTCCTTTCCAATGTGAATGGTCTCTGAGATTAGAGGAGAATTTAGAAGGTAAATCAGCCTCCTTTGTTTCATTCCTTCTGAGGGGCTAATAAACATTTCTTAAAACAACATTAAAGGGACTTATTTCTTTTTGGAATAGTACTAGTGATATTTTTAAATTATTAACATTATACTCAAAATCTCTAAAATTAAAGTCTATTGTTGAGCTATGAATATTGCCCAGATTTGCTCAAATCACATTTGACAATTATCTGTACCCTAACTAAATTACTGCCTGCAGCCATAACCCTGTGGCATCAATCCTGTCAGATCTCAGAAGCTAAGCAGGGTCCAGCATGGTTAGTCCTTGGATGGGAGACCGCCTGGGAATACCAGGTGCTGTAGGCTTGGGAGATGGACCCTGCAACCCACTCTCAAAAATCAATCTGCCACTGAAAACTCTATGAATGGCAGAGAAGCACTGACAATGGTGTTTCCCCTGTTATACATAGGGTCAGTATGAGTCGGATACTGACTGAACGGCACCTAACAACAACAACAACAACAACAACAACAACTAAATTACTAAAATTAGTCATTAAATATAGATCAAGTACTTGATCAGTAAATTTTCTCCAGCCAATTCATTCCATTTTCCCAAATGAAGAATGCTTACAATAATAAAGATCACAATGACTAGTTTTATTACAAGATACAAATTTTAAGAGCTTCAAAATTTACAAGCATTTTTTATAAATTAGTAAATTAAAAAATTATTACCCATTATAATTGTACAAAAGTTTTAACCTAATTAAAAGTTGAGAAGCAACACTGTGTAATGAGAAGAACAAAGGAATTGGGGTTTTCACTAGCATGTGAATGGGAACATGATTGCATCAGGCTAGTTACATTCTTTAAGAAATTTACATTCTCTGCCGGGCACGGTGGTGCAGGCCTGTAATCTCAGCAGCTTGGGAGGCAGAGGCAGGAGGATTGCAAGTTCAAGACCAGAGGCAGTCTGTGTAACTTATCGAGACCCTGTCTCAAAAAGTTAAAAAAAAAAAAAAAAAAAAAAAAAAAAAAAAAAAAAAAAAAAAAAAAAAAAAAAAAAAAAAAAAAAAAAGGGGCTGGGGGCACCACTCAGCGGTCCAGCACTTGCAGAACATGCAAGCACAAGGCCCTGGGTTCCAACCCCAGGACCACCAAAAAAAAAAAAAAAAAAAAGAAAGAAACTTACAGTCTCTGAAAAAATGTAACGACACTGACAGGTAAATGAAAATTAATCAGAATAGGATATAAAATACTAAGGACAGTGTCTAGCCTGCATTATGCGACAGTCTGGGGTAATCCAGTGCCTCGAACATACTAAGCCTGTGCTCTACCACAGAAATAAACAACCAGACTCTTCCTTCTGAAATCTTTAAAATTGCTTAATAATCAAGTGGCCTTAAAAAAAAAAAAAAGGAAAAAGAAAAGGAGGACAAGAATTGAAACTTCTAAGTAGAGGCTGACTACAAATTGTCCAGCGGGTATTGTCTGGAAACTAATATTAACCAACACAAATAGCTGAGTCTTGTGGCTAATGTAGTTCTAAAGTTTGGCTTTCATTTCCCTTTGCTATAGTTAAATGAAGTTCTTTTACTGTGCAGTAGTTTTAAATTATTTAGTAGTATATAAAACATTGGGCTGGGGTTTAGCTCAAGTGGCAGAGTGCTGCTCTGTGAGATGTGAGGACCTGGGTTCAACCCCTAGCACTGCAAAAATGAGTGGCAGCCCACTCGCAAAACAATCAGCCACTGAAAAGCCTGTGAATAGCAGAGAAGCATTGACATAGTGCTGGACATGGCACAGTGTTGGGTAATGTTTCATCTGTTGTACATGGGGTCTCTATGAGTTGGACTCGACCTGATAGCACCTAACAACAACAATAATATATAAACTATTAGTGGCATACATAAGTGCCAAAAGTTGAATATCTATTACATTACTTTTAATATCATCCCTAGTCTACCAATTATTATTATTATTATTATTATTTTTTTTTTTGCGGTACTCGAGGTTGAACCCAGGGCCTCGTGTCTGCATGCTTTGCAAGTGCTATACCACCGAGCTGCACGCTCAGCCCCCAATTATTATTTTTAATCTTATAAATAGCCAAGTAGTTGGGACAAAAATAAGCAGTGCAAAATATTACCTTATTTCTCTTTGGGGAGAATACACTGAAAAATGTGAATAAAATAGAAAAGTCATAATTATTCACATTTGTGCTACATTTCTTATTAGGCTTGAATATGATTATACACATAGATTAAATAAATAACTAAAATCTCACCTAATTAAGTTATAATACCCATCAGGCTGAATTTCTCTAGAACTCAGGTAATATCTTGTTCGTATTTGTGTCTTTGGCATAGCCTGTCCTATTATAGGCTAGTAATTAATGATTGAATGAATTACTTTATCAATGACTAAGTTTGCAAAATGACTTTGATCACATTTTCATAAAATTAAAAAGTAAAATATTCTATTGTGTTTCCCATAAGTCTGTGTGTATACATAAATATTTTTCTTTTTTAATACTACTGGCAGGTTGAGCACAGGGCCTTGTGCATGCTACGCAAGTGCTCTACCACCGAGCTGTACCTCCAGCCCCTTTTATACTTTTTTGAGACAAGGTCTTCCTAAGTTGTACAGGCTGCCTTGAGTCTCAAACCTGAAATCCTCCTGCCTTAGCTACCCAAGTTGCTATGATAGGTATGTACCACAGCTCTCTGGCTCTCTTCTCTTTCTTTAGCCCTCTTCAAAATCTACTCTCTATAAAGCTTTCTGCAAATCTACTCTCAGCTTATGAGGGTAGCTTCTCTTATACTCTAAAAACATATTTTAATCATTCACTACATAGCAATTTGCAGCACATAATGTTCCATAGCAGACAATGCTTTATAAATAATATTAGCTTTTAAAGACAGACTGTCAAAAACAAAGTAATTCTATCTCTAGAAAACCTACAGAGCTTTTAAAAGGAAAAAATTAAAAAGGCAATGAAAATAGCAGTATTACATTTAAAATGAATTATAAATATTTCTAACATAAAACACTTGAAACACTGATAAGTAATTTTCATTTCTTTACATATTTTCTTTTCCATTTAAATTCAGTAAGCTAAACATAGTGCTAAATCTTCTCACCTGGAGGTTGCTGAGGCCAAAAGTATTGCTGCCAATCTTGAAGCACATAAGTAAATCGAATAGCAATACTAACTGGAGGCAATGGAGTTAAAGGACATCCCTAGGAAATATACACAAAGACAATACCATGTAAATGCTGGTACACTTGTTCTAATAAATTCAAGATCAAAATTTCAAACTTATGGAATGGATAAAATACTGGATTTTCAGTTTATACTATTAGACAATAGTGTACATAGTCTAGTCATTAAAAAGGAAATAACAAGTCATTGAAGTTGTTAGAGCTGAAAGTACAGAATTTACGTAATCAAGAGCAAAGACCCTATAGTAAGAAAAAGTACTGGTAAATGTTAGACCTGGTTTTAAAAAATGTAAAAGTAAACTCTCCAAAGAATCACTGCATATTTGGTCATGTATTTGTGTGTACAATGGATTTCTACAATTTCTGTACACTGCTTCCACAAAAGTCTTCATCTATTGGTGAAAACGTTGTATTGCATAACAACAACAACAACAACAACAACAGAAGGCTTTAAAAATAATGGTATGGAACAAATTACATTAAAATAAAGCTATTTCCCAGACAAGCAAAGTAAGATTTTGGCTGGTCAGGATATATACCAACTTTTTAATCAGATCCAAATAACCAATGAATGTTCACTCATAATTAAGGTCCAAACTGTCTAGAAGCCATAATGAAGTCACTTTCACAAATAACCTCTGCTACATTCACAAAGCAGTGTAGATAAATACAGAAAGATATCTGAAAAGAAACAGCTAGTATCAAACATAACATAGATATCTTTGTGGCCCTTAGAAAAGATACAGAAAACCCAATAAGATACAAGGGGCTCAAGGAACATGTCTGAGTTCCAGGTGTGAGAGAAGGCTGT
This sequence comes from Pedetes capensis, assembly GCA_007922755.1. NCBI lineage: Eukaryota > Metazoa > Chordata > Mammalia > Rodentia > Pedetidae > Pedetes > Pedetes capensis. Next base: position 81,622 of record VMDO01007390.1, read on the forward strand.
GACAGCCTAGGAAGACTGCATGAAATGGAAGGAAACAAATGACTCTGGACAGAGTGAAGACATCGGATGCCTCTCTGCTTAAGTCAGTCACTGGGACAGAGCACTCCATCTTGTTAAACAGGTTTTATTAGAAGCTGTGGGCCTTTGGACAGGGGTAGAGAGGGTACAATTATTATATGAGAGGAAAGAATCTGTCACTTGCACATCATGTGTAACACAATCCAAAATTCCAAGACTAGAAATGCAATACTCCCCAATATCACCACAGAGCAAGAAGCTAGAAGCAAGAAGTCTTGGTTCTGAAACACCATATTCTATAGGTAAAGAGCACCATAAATTTATAAAACCACTAGACAAGTTTTATTTTAAAATAAAATTCTTCTTCAAAAAGCCCACAAACAAAATGTCTCTAAGTATGAAAAATTATAGTTCTGAAAGAGACAAATATCCAAACCAACAATCAGATACAAAACCATGAATTTTACAAGGAATCTGAAAGAACTAAGAACATTTAAATTGAAAAAGGAAAGATGACTAGGCATTAAAAAGTTTTCAAATATTTAGGAGTATGGCAGAAGAATATGCAAATTCCTATCTTATGTGACAACAAATGGCAAAACAGGGCCCACCCATTAAAAAAAAAAAAAAAAAAAAAAAAAAAAAAAAAAAAAAAAAAAAAAAAAAAAAAAAAAAAAAAAAAAAAAAAAAAAAAAAAGAAGCCTTTTCTAAGAACTAGATACCTACAGAATGAAATAAACTATCAATGAAGAGTGAGTGTCCCAGGGCAGAGACACAGATGTTAGCAAGTAGTTTCTATAAAGATAATTTTAAAAAGATAGTAGAAAAGAGTCACATATTGAGTAGCTTTAACCATGTAGACCAAGTATCAATTACTTTAAGTTCATTTCTGTTCAAATCAATGTTGACAGAAGTTTCATAAGAAGAGTAAATTTTGTTAAATTTTTGACAGACTGACAGATGAAGTGATAAACTCATTAGGAATACTTTTTTGGGTTCCACAGATCAAGACAGTTCCTTCAAAATTGTTGTTGTTGTTGTTAGGTGCCGTCGAGTCAGTATCCGACTCATAGCGACCCTCTGTACAACAGGGGAAACACTATTGTCAGTGCTTCTCTGCTGTTCATAGGGTTTTCAATGGCAGATTGATTTTTGGGAGGGGGTTGCCAGGTCCTTCTCCCAAGCCTACAGCTTCTGGTGTTCCCAGGGGGTCTCCCATCCAGGTACTAACCAGGCCCGACCCTGCTTAGCTTCCGAGATCTGACGGGATCGGATGCCACAGGGCTACCGCTGCAGGCAATCCTTCAAAATAGAGATTTTGAAATAGAGAAGTTAAACTACATAGAAGAGTGACCCCCCCCCCCCCAAAAAAGAGATCTGAAAATGCTCATTAATGTTTTCTCAAAATGAAATAATACACTATTAATATTTGCAACAGACCAGTAATTTGACCTTAAAAATTTAAAATAATTAAGGACTTCTGATGAGATAAAAGGAAAACAAAGTAGAAATTAACACATATTTGGCTCTTTCAAATATTTCTCAAAATAATACCTACAGAATAAAGCAGTAATTACAGATTTCAGAGTCCAGTTTTTGAAGAGAAAATAACATACATACAAATATTTGCTTTTATGATTATTTAACTAACAGTAGTTTTGGTTCCCCCACTCCCCCCACTGCTGAGGACCAAATGCAGGGCCTTGCACTTGTAAGGCAACTATTCTATCACTGAGCTGAATCCCAAACCCCAACAATAGTTATTTCAATGAAAGAGGAAGAAGGTTAAAAAGAAGGTTTTTACTTAAATTTTCTAACCTGGTAGAGACATTACTATCTTCTTAACATCAAGTGAATTTATTTGGATGGTGGTAATTCTATCAATACACATTTTCAGGTATCTACACTGAAAACATATCTTACCTTGTTTTGGTTTTGGTTTTGGTTTGTTTTGGTTTTGTTTGTTTAATTTTTGCAGTGCTGGGGATGGAATCCAGAGCCTCATGTATGTTGGGCAAGGACTCTACCACTGGGCCATAATTCTGGCTCCATATTTTTCTGATTCTTTATAACAATTGTTGTTGTTGTTAGGTGCCATTGAGTCAAATCTGACTCATAGTGAACTTACATCCAACAAAACCATTCCTCGACTCTGTGCCAGGCACATGATCTTTTTTATATTTAAGCCCATTGTTGAAGTCCATCACGTCAACCCATCAAGTCAAGGGTCTTCCTTTTTTTTCCTTGACCTGCCACTCTCCCAAACATGATGTCCTTCTTCAGGGACTCGTCCCTCCAGACAACATGTCCAAAATATGTAGGTTGCAGTCTAGCCATCCTTGCTTCCAAGGAACACTCTGGTTGCACTTCTTGTAGGATAGACATGTTAGTTCTTTTGGCAGTCCATGGTATATTCAATATTTGTCTATAGCACTATAATTCAAAAGCATCAATTCTTCTCCAGTCTCTTATTCAATGTTCATCTTTCACAACCATATAATGCAACTGAAAATACCATGGCAAGAGTCAGGTGAACCTTCATCTTCAGTGTGACATTTTTCCTTTTCCATACTTTAAAGAGGTCTTTTTCCAATACAATCTTTTGATTTCTTGACTGCTGCTTCCCTAGGTTTTGACTGTAGAATCAAGTAAAGCAAAATCTTGGACAACCTCAGTCTTCTCCATTTATCATGAAGTTGTGTACTGACCCAGTTGTAAGGAATTTTGTTTCATTGATGTTGAGGTGCAATCCATATTGAAGGCTGTATTCTTTGATTTTCATCAGGAAATGCTTCAAATTTTCTTCAGTTTCAGTAAACAAAGTTGTGTAATCTACATAATGTACGTTTTTAATAAGTCTTCCTCCAGTCTTCATGCTGTTTTCTTCTTCGTATAGTCCAGCTTCTCAGATTATTTGTTCAGCATAGATATCGAAGAGTACGGTGAAAGGATACAGGCCCAATGCACACCCTTCTCAACTTTAAACCAGGCAGTGTTTCCTTGTTCCACTGGAACAACTGCCTCCTGGTTGATGTACAGATTCCACACGAGATTAGCGGAAAGCAGAGAATGTCAAAAATATGTCTAACAAACAATACCTATTAAAAAAGAAATCTGAAGCAGGGTCCAGTGGCTCATACCAATAGTCCCAAGGACTTGGAGGTTGAGGTAGGAGGATCACAGGCTCAAGGTCAGAGGCAGCCTGCAAAATGTAGATAGACTCTGTCTCAAAATAAAATACAAAGGGGGTTGGGAGTACAGTTCAGTGGTAGAGTATTTCCCTAGCATTCATAAAGCCCTAGGTTCAGTCCCCAGTATCACAAACAAAAGGAAGGAAGAAAAGGAAGGAAGGAAGGAGGGAAGTTAAGCATATTTTCCTTAGCCTTTTTTCCATGCTTAAAATTTAAAAAATTTTAGAAAGTTTGGAAAACTAGTACAATGAACACCAATATGACTTTCACCAAGTTCACTGATTATTAACACTTTCCCACACATACATATGTGCATACATATGTGTGCAACTGCAATTTTATTTTTGGATGAAACTTGTAAAAGTAAACTGTAGGCATCAGGACAGGTCATTCCTAAGTATTTCAGCATATAGTTCCTAAGAACAAAGACATTATCCTATATAACCATAATATAGTTACCAGTCAAAAAGTTTAACATTGATACTATTTTTTAATACTTGGCTCACATTAAAATTGTCCCAGTTGTCTCAAATCAGGTCTTTTATGGCTACCTTGTTTTGATCAAGAATCTAGTCCGGGATCATGTATTGGCTGGGCACAGTGACACACATCTATAATTCCAGAGACTCAGGAAGTAGAGGCTGGAGGATCACAAATATGAGGCAAGAGACAGCCTGCATAACTTAGTGAGACTCTGTCACAAGATAAAAAATGTTTTTAAAAAGGGACTGCAGGGAGCCAGGTGCAATGGCGCATGACTGCAATCCCAGCGGCTCAGGAGGCAGAGGCAGGAGGATCACAAGTTCGAGACCAGAGGCAGTCTGCATAACTTAGCGAGACCCTGTCTCAAAAAGTAAAAAAAATGGGCTAGGGGCACAGCTCAGTGGTCCAGCACTTGCAAAAGCATGTAGGCGTGAGGCCCTGGGTTCAACCCCCAGTACTGCAAAAAAAAGAAAAAAAGAAAAAAAAGTGACTGCAGGGGAGGTTCCAGTTAGGACGGAGGACAGTTAACAGCCATGCTTCAACTGGGGAAAAAAAACTGTTAGGCAGTTTCTTTCAGCAGTTGACTCACCACAATCCTCAACCTAGGCCATACAACTGCAAAAGGTTTCAGAGGATATGGAGCCCTCCAGGAGAGAAGTCACCTGGGTCCAGGTACTGCAGGAAACAAAGAGGAGGTCTGCAGGACTTTCCTGGGAGGAAGCCGAGTTGTGCAGCCCCTCTGCAGGGTCTTGGATCCCAGGACTGCGGTTGTTTTTACTTTTTACTGGGGAGAGACTGTTGCTGACCTGGCCTCTGGTGCCACTGAAACTGCAAGTCAGAAGGAGAGAGACTGAGTGGTGGAGAGGTTGGAGGATAAAGAAGAACAGCTGGCACTGCTATAACCCCAAGTGTAAGAAAGTCTGTTTAGGTTGAGGCACGTTATGGGCCTGGGAGATCCTGCTACACAGAGAAGGGGCATCATGGGGCCAGGGAGTCTGAGAGAGACAGTTCTGGCAAGTTTAGGGCATGGGCCAGCAACCCAGAGAAGTAATATCGTGGGACTGGCAAGCCTAAGAGAGACAGTTCAGGCAGAGGCATGTTTAGGCACCAGGAGCGCAGTGGGACTGGGAAGACTAAGAAACACTATTAAAGCTGTGATGCCTTCAAGGCCCGGGAAAGCCTGCACTTGCGAGATAATGAAGTGGTACTGAGGGTCTGGGGAGCCTAAGAGAGAGGGTTCAGGCAATGGTGTGTTTACAGCCTAGGACCACTTGTGACCCAGACAAGGGGTGCCTGCAGGACCAGCGAGCCTAAGAGAGACAGTTCAGGCAGTGGTGCGTTTAGGACCTGGGAGCACTTGCAAGGCAAAAGAACTGGCAAGAACTGGCATAGTCAGTTCAGGGAGCTTAAGACAGACAGATCAGGCAGTGGTATGATTGGGAGCTGGGAGTACAGAGGACAGAGAGAAAAAAATGGGTTGTGCTGATTTTAGGGACTACAGCAAGAGCTAGGCACCAGACCCTGAGGCTGGGGATTACAGAGGTGGGGGAATTGCCAGTGACCAATCATCATCCAACCCTACAGGTCCAAGTGGGGAAAAGCTCTTCACGCACAGAGGAGATAAGACTTAATACCCAAACCGAACAATGCGCAAGCCTCAACAGAAAAACACACAAAACATGAAAAGTCAAACTGGCTGGGAAGATCCAATAGACCAAAGCTCCTCAATGGGTAATTTCAAAGTAACTGGATTCTTAGAGATGCCAGATAAAGAATTTAGAACCCTGCTCATAAATATGTTGACAGACCTCAGAGAACAACTGATTGACTGGACAATTCAGCAAAGAAATTGAGATTCTGAAGAATCAAACAGAAATCCTGGAGATACAAAGCAAAATCAATCAACTCAATATTAGAGTAGAATCTTCAATATATAGATTGGAGAAAGCTGAAAACAGGATATCTGATACTGAGGAAAAAGTTGAGGATCTTATTTACTCAGATGCCAAGAAAGAAGGGTGAAGCAGTATGAGCAAGGTTTACAAGAGATCTTTGATAAAATGAAAAAAAAAAAAATCTATAAATTGAGGAGGTTCGTGAAGGAGCTGAAACCACCACAAGAGGATTAGGAAATTTATTCAAAGTAGTATTAGATGATAACTTCCCAAACCTAAAAACTGGACCCCTATACAAATGGAACATCCGGAACTCAAAATAGAGTAGATTAGAACAGATCCTCTCCACAAAACACTATAATTGGAATGCTAAATCTGTAGAGTACAAAAATTATTCTAAAAGCTACAAGAGCAAAATACTAACTCATTTACAAAGGTAAACCCATCAGAATGACAGCTGATTTCTCAACAACAACCTTAAAGGCAAGGAAAGCTTGGTCAGACATCATTCAAGTCCTGAAAAATAACAACTGTCAAGCAAGATTACATTACCCAGCAAAGCTGTATTTTAAAACAGATGGTGAGTTCAAGCCATTCTGTGATACTGACTCGTTTAAACAATTTGTGACCACCAAGCCAGGACTACAGAGGCTCCTCCATGAAACACCGCATATAGGAGAAGTAAGACAACCCTAAATACAAAATCAAAGGGATGAATAATAAACAGGAGGGGAACTTAAGAAAACAACCGGCTAAACATGAATCAAAAAACAGAAACAAGCACCAAATTGATAAGAATAATAAACTCCTCTCAATAATTATTCTCAATGTAAATGGTCTTATTTACTATTCAAGAGACAAAGACTGGCCAATTGGGTTAAAATACATAAACTCTCTATATGTGGCATTCAAGAGACTCACCTTATCCATAAAGACCATAAAAGGCTGAAAGTTAAAGGCTGGAAAACAATACACCAAGCATGTGGGAACCAAAAAAAACGGCAGGAGTAACAATTCTAATTTCTGACAATTTAGACTTCAATCCCAAGCTAATCAGAAGAGACAAAGAAGGACACTACATCTTAGTAAAAGGAACAGTTAACTAGGAACTCATAACGATACTTAATATTCACTTATCAAATACAGATGCACCTGGCTTGATAAAACAAATTTTACTGGAGATAAAGGAACACATCGGGCCAGACACAATAATTATGGGAGATTTCAAAAAGGGATTGGGGGTTGTGCTCAGTGGTAGAGTGCTAGCAAAGTATGGGCAAAGCCCTAGGTTCAGCTCCCCAATATGGGGAGGGACAGATCATGTACTGGATTTAGCTGTCATGTCTCAGCCTACTTTAATCTAAACAGCTCCAAGCCTTTATTTTGCCTATAATGATACTCATACTTTGAAGGGTCCAACTAGTTACTTTGTTAAACATGAATCACTTTGAAAATTTATGATTGCTCCTCCAGGTTTTAATTTATGTTAAATATTTTGGCAAGAATACCACATGACCACCTGGGAATACCCAAGTGCTATAGGTGTGGACAGAAGAAGGACCTGGTAGCCCACTTCCAAAACAATCAGCCATCAAAAATCCTACAATTAGCAGAGAAGTACTGACGTAGTGCTGGGCATGGCACAGTGTTGGGAGTGTTTTGTTCCTATTGTACAGAGGGTCACTATAAGTCAGACCCAACTCAATGGCACCTAACCACCACCACTACCACATAGATGATGACATATTTTCTTCAGTCTATCATATCAGGAGACACATGATGCTGGTTATTTTTTGTTTTTAATTTATTTTTAAACTGATACAGAAAACACAGACTTACTTTATTTGATATCAGTTTGTTAAGTAAGTTTGATCACTTATGTGAAAGAGTCAACTTTAGCACTGAAGACCCTAATTTTTCCCCAAGAGCAGTACAGGTATGTTGGGGATTTAAAAAAATTATATCTCACAACTAGGGTCCCTCATGACAACTTGAGGGGCTGACCTCTAGTTGACCCCAGGGCTCATCTCACTCACACCAGCCCCTCCCATTGACAGAGCAAAGATGGCACCTGGCTAGCCTGACCTGCCCTAACCACCCTAAATTTGATTGGCTCCCCTCAGCATTTTCAGGTAATAACTGTCCCCACCTGGCAGGTATGTCAGTTTACCCGCTGTACCTGTCAGGTGTGTGCTCTTATTGGCTCAATCCCAACATGTGACCCCTCCAGGACCCTATAAAAGTAGGGCTCCTGGACCCTACTTGATCCGACTGAACCTCACCGATCTGACCGTCCCTCAACTGTCACCTGAACCCCATCACCTGGACCAGCGCTCCCTACTCCAGCAAGATCTTCTAGCAAGCCGGCGGGATCAAGCCCAGGAGCCCCAAAGAGCCGAAGGATTCTAGCAAACCAAAATTCCTCCCATCTTTGGGAAGGAAGGAGGTAGAGAAGGCGAGCCGCGAGAGGCAAGACCAACTGACCTCCACAGAACACCAGTGGCTGTGGCTGTGCCTTTAAGGCTGAGCTGTACCAGCACTCAGCCTGCAGCATTCCATGCTGCAGGCTTAGAGCCAGCACTTAGAGGGCATAGAGCTCTGCTCTATAGGGGCTGCTTGCTCCTTGCTCTGCATCAGGGGAGCACCCAATAAACCTTACCTACCCTTTTTACCACCTGAAGGTCTCCCAAAGGCCTTCATTTACACCACCAGCCAACTTGTTATGGTGTAGGTTTGGCTCTAATTCTAGCCGGGCTAGAGCTAAAACCCCAACACAGGTAAGTCTTGCATTTCTCTGTGATAGTATTTTTATAGAACACCAAGATATATTTAGCACATCCCATTTAGCCCTGAAGCTCTCTGTCATAGACTATAACAATAGAGATTATATCTACAAATCAAATCAAATAAACATTAAAAAGAAAAGGACAATTCAGAACCCAAATGGTTTAAGTCTTAAAGAGCTCAAAGTCAACACCCCAAACAAGCAGCCATATGAAACCCACTAAAGTGGAGAGACTGGCAATATTACTCTTAGAGAAAAAGGAGCAGGACACAGTCAATAAATGTTAACAGACTGAAAAAACAAAATAGATTAGTTCCTGGTTTTATATTTTGTTTCTTTACACATACACAGTAATTTATGTAGTCAATTACATTTTTCTAATTGATTACATTATTGATATTATAGAAAAGTGTTTCTGTATGCTGAAATTATCAAATCAAATCACTACTTTTATCTGTATCCCAAATAAAAATGACATTACCAAAAACAACTCACAATCTTTGATTTGAAGATATCCAGCAGACCTGATAAATGAGTGTACTGATTTGGTACTTTTCGAAGATGAACCATTTCAAAATCAGTTCGTACACCAGGACCTTGACATTCTCCCACATACATTCTTCGCCATTTGTGATGAATTTGCACAAAGAGTGGTACCTGACTGCAGAACATGATTAAAAAGGAACATAATGCAAGTTAAACATTGAGTAACTCCTAAATCTCAAAAATTTCCTGTTATTTTAATCTCAAGTATTTTAAAGCACTAAACAAGCAACATTACCAAAATACAGATTCTTATTTACAAAGGCACTCTTAGTTCTTTTTCTCTTTATCTGAGGAAACTATTATCTAGGGCACTTTAGTCAGAAAATTGCCTGTTTAAAAATGAATAAGGGAGGGAGAAGGACTGTGAGTTCAAGGCCAGAGGCAGCCTGTGCAACTCAGAGAGACCATGTCTCAAAACAAAAAATAAAAAAGGGGCTAGGGGTACAACTCAGTGGTGAATCAGTTGCCTAGCATGCACAAGGCCCTAGGTGTAACTCCCAGTACCAGAAAGAGAAAGAAAGAAAGAGAAAGGAGGGGTGATAAAAGTTATTTTTAAAAAAATAGAATGAAAATTTTCTTGATAACAGTGATTATATCATATTAGTCTTTACAAATTCATAGTAAGGTCTGATACAAAATTTAAACAACTTTATGGTAAAATAGTACTTTTCGTCTTATCATTTAAAGATAGAGATGATCCTTGCTATTTGCAGATTTCTGTATTTGCAAATTGGCCTACTCAATAAAATTTATTTGTAACTCCCAAATCAATACTCATAGCACATTTAGTCATTTGTAGACATATGCAAAACAGCAAAATTTTGAATCACCCATTTGCTTACACATAAACTCAAATCAGGTGATGTTCTGCCTTCTTTTTCAACTACAAACAAGTGTCCTTTTCATGATCTGCTTAGTGCATTTTTAAATTTTCATTTTTGTGCTTTTTGTTTGGTGATTTCACCCATTCCCAAGCATAGTTCTGAAGATAGTGCTCCCAAGTGCAATAAGGCTGTGATATGCCTTATAAACAAAATATATGTGGTAGGTTGTTGGGGATTTTTAAAACAATATTTCCCAGCTAGGGTCCCTCATAACAGCCTGAGGGGCTGACCCCTAGTTGACCCCAGGGCTCATCTCACTCACTCAAAACAGCCCCTCCCATCGAGTGAGCAAAGATGGCCCCCAGCCAGCTTGACCAGCCTTAACCACCTTAATTTTGATTGGCTCCCCTCACCACCTTGCAGGTAATAACTGTCTCCACTTGG
>VMDO01007391.1:0-91649 GCA_007922755.1 Pedetes capensis
AAAGCTGGACATTGAACAAGAGAGACAGAAAAAGAATTGATGCTTTTGAATTGTGGTGCTGGAGACGTCTATTGAATATACCATGGACTGCCAAAAGAACCAACAGATCTGTCCTAGAAGAAGTACAACCAGAGTGCTCCTTGGAAGCAAGAATGGCCAAACTGCGTCTTACATATTTCAGACATGTAGTCAGGAGAGATCACTTCCTGGAGAAGGACATCATGTTTGGGAGAATGGCAGGTCAACGCAAAAGAGGAAAACCCTCCACCAGATGGATTGACACAGTGTCTGCAACAATGGGCTTAAACATAAATAAGATCGTTTGCCTGGCACAGAATCGGGAAGTGTTTTGATCTGCTGTACATAGGGTCGCTATGAGTCAGACTTGACTCGACGGCACCTAACAACAACAACAAGGGGATCTTGGAATGTATTCCACATGAACAAGTGGGGACTACTGTATATTGCTGCATCAGTCATGATGCTTTCATCTGCTGCTTCAGGAAACCTGGGACCATGAGCAGATGTAGCCTACTCGAGAGAAAGCTGAAAATGAGATGGAAAAATCTGGGTCTTTATTGCCACCATTACCACTGAACCAACCCTCACACCTTTGGATAATGCATTTCCTATTGTTTATGCTGTCTTGGGTCAGCATTTTCTCTTCTTTGCAGCTGAAAGCATCCTATCAATGTTAGTTTTAAACTGTATTGGCAAACATGAAATTCCTAATTCCATCCAAAGGGATGGCATTCTTTACTTAAAAGTTTACAGAAGGACCTTAAGGTTAAATATCAAATTGGTAAAAATACTCTGATGAGGTTGCCTCACACTAATTAACAGAGAATGGAACTAAACATTGAGTATCTACTTTACAATATCACCAAGGTAGGTTCTACTACTGCTCCTGTTTCATGGAGGAGACTCAAAGAGCTATGCAATCAATCTAGGTCACACAGCAAGTGTCAGAGCTGGGATTTAAAACCCAGGTCTAAGATAGCTGTGGTGGCCCAGCACTCAGAATGCTGAGGCAGGAGGATCAAGAGTTTGAGCCTAGCCTGGGCTAAACAGTGGAGTTCCAGGCTCTGTCTCAAAAAAAAATAAATAAATAAATAAAAAGAAAAATAAAAAAATAAAAAAATAAAATCCAGGTCTTTCTTGCCAAAATCCTTAAGAGATTCAACCCATGTAAATTAGGTTGAGAACTATTTGTTGTTGTTGTTGTTATTGTTGTTGTTAGGTGCCGTTGAGTCAAGTCCAACTCATAGGGACCCTCAGAGGGTTTTCAATGGCTGTTTCGAGATTGCCTTGGGAGTGGGTTGCCAGGTCCTTCTCCCATTTTGCGGTGCTGGGAATCGAACTCGGGACCTCAGAGACTGCAGAGCAGCGCTCTACCAACTGAGCTATTTAGGAAGCCAAAATTAAGGAAGAATTGAAGAAGATTCAGTAGGCAAAATAGGTAATTTTTTTTTTTTTAAAAGCAGATCTAGAAAGAGTTTCCTATTTTTAAAAGCCAATGCTGCCAGCAACCTCTTACTTTTTCTGCCACATTTGATGCACACCCATAAGTATCTGAAAATGCAAAATTGCTTGAGATGTACAATCAGTCAGTCAACAAGTATTTATTGAGCTTGTAACATAGGTCTGGCAGCTGGGTAACTGGTGGGTGCTGTGTTTTATAGTTGCACTGAGAGAAGTCCAGGATTGTAGGATAAACTCCAGGACAAGAAGAGAATAATCACAAAAATGTAATTTTCAAATACCCTATCAGGCTTACAGCTCTAGCATTTTAAAAGTACCTAAGAGGCAACAAATACTGTGTATAACTAAGGACTTGACTCTAGAGTCAGAAAGCCTGGGATTCAAATCCAAGCTCTCACTATTTGCTGTATGACCTTGAATGAGTTTTTCATCTCATTGAGCCTCAGTTTTTTGATCTGTAAAATGGAAATAATAATAGTATTTCATTTGAAAGCCTACTGTGCCAGGCCTAATTTGGAGTCAAAAGATGGTAGACAGTATTGCTTTTTAACATTTTATTATTCCCTTTGAAAAAGTAGATGTCATAACTACCCCCCTCCCCACTGCAAATCTAGAAACACAGAGCTGCATAGAAAGCAGAGCTGGCACCAGGCCTGGAGCACGCTTGAAGGTGTTAATCTACACTGTTGGTACCTCCTGTGTTTTCTTTTCCCCCTTCCTCCTGATCACAAAGGGAACTGACTCTGAGAATACTGTTGGGAGTGTGGAAGCCCATGGAAAGTGGTGCAACCAGCCACACGGACAACCTTAAAAAAGGCTTCAGCATGGCAAGAGAGCAGCAGTGAACCCAACAGTCAAGGTCCCCCATCAGCAAAACCAACAGATCCCTCCATCATCTATGTGGACTGATGACCCAGCAGGGACTCCTTCCTCTCCCTTACTTTGGCCTTGTCTCAGCCACAGGACTATAGGAAGGGTGTGTGTGTGTGTGTGTGTGTGTGTGTGTGTGTGTGTGTGTGTGTGTGTGTGTGTTTTCCTGGGGAGGGGCATGTACCCAGGAAGGTGTGTAGTTAGAGGCTTTATACCAGGCTAGCACGGCGGAGGCCTGGGCTCAGAGTTCAGTTCTAGAAAAGAAAGTTTTCTTTCTTGTCCACCTGAGCTGTGGACTGAGCTCCAGATGAACTCCAGCTGTATGAAGAATTTCAAGTTGTCTGTTCCCAGGAGATGAGGTGGACACAAAGGCCCACAGATCCCAGCAGGGAGTAGCAAAGAAGGTAAACCTACAGGCGAGACCACAGGCCCATCGCCAAGAGGAGAGTGCCCTGCGTCTGGCAGTCTGCGCTGTGAGGTGTCTGGTGTGGTCCTGGGTACAAACAAGGAAGCAAATGAGGGAGCCAACGTACAAATAAACCGACAAGGCAGAAAGCCATCACTGTTCTCAGCTGTTCACACCCAACTCTTATTAAATCCAGAGACTTGCCTTTGCAGCTAGGGTTTAGCAATTAAAACTGTTATGCTCTACACTTTTCTGGTTTAAAGCGGTGAAGGCATAAGGCCTGTGAAGCTGTGGATTTGACACCACAGGCTTCTGTACAAACATCTGACTCAATCTGCCCCTCCAGGGGGGCAAAAAGCCAGCTCAGTTTTCACCATTAACCCCCAAACCCTGCTGTGAATGTCAGTTCCTTCCCAGAAGCAAATGGAACAAAGCAAATCTCTTTAAAGCAGTGCTGACAGCCTAAACCTAAGTTTATGAAGGTTCAGGCCACAGAGGAGGCCCTGTGCGCCAGGGTGCACTGGGAAGGGTGAGTGGCTCTCAAATGAACCAGAACCTAGACTTCATTATTTTCATCACCTTAACATTTACATTCCCAGAGCCTGGGGAAATGGATCTTTGAGAAGACAGAACACTAACCTTTAGTAGAGCAAAGTCTGGGCTGTCTTCACATGCCTGAAAAAAACCACGTACTCCTTAGCTCTGGTCTGCCCTCCAGTGTATGTGCAAGGTCAAGGTGGTGTGGTGGGGGTGGGGGGAGGGTGCTCTGGCAGCAGTGAAGTCTCAGGAAATCTCAGCACTCACAGGGACAGGGACAGTAGCCACCATCTCCATCCACTGTGGCACTGTTTGTGCTAGTCAACTCCGGCTAAGCAGAGTTAGGGGACTCTCGCCAAGATACACTGCTGGGTGGCTGGTGAGCTGCAACTGCTGTTCGTGTTACTTGACACGGATCTATTCACTCACTGTAATGAACATCTGCTGGTTACTATTTGGAGACCTTATGGTTGTGTGGGCCATGGTGGGGAGCAGAGCCCTAACTTCCCACATCAAAGAGGTTCCAAATTCCCTCTCACCACCTCCCAGAAGCAGGAGTGTGACCAACAGGATGCTCCCTTCAAGCCCCACAGTAATCTCTGTGGGATATGAGAATACGCTGCCCTAAATATGCCTCTTTGGCACAAAGACAGTGGAACTGAAAGCAGTTGACAAGAAGCAGATGTGGGAATGCTCTCTGCCCTTGCTGGATTTGCCTGAAAGCAGGACACAAATTTACCGAGACAATAGGTATCCTAGCCAGAGAGAACAAAAGGTAACTGACACTGACAGCTTTAGCCCCTTTCTGGCCTGGCCATGGCACTCATGGAATCTACATGGACAAGCTTTACTAACTAACCTTTATCTGCCATAAGTTTGCTGTGCCACAAATTGCCACCCCTAGAGACTCAAAGTCCTTCTCCTTTCTCCAAAAATTTAGTTTTCTTTTTTCCTTCCTTCCTTCCTTTCTTTTTCTTTTTTTTCTTTTGTAGAAAATTCTTCATAAGATGAAATTCAAAGCCATATCTTTGAGAATGATTCATTCCCTAGATCTCTCCCATGTACATATGAGATGTCTACATTAATAAACTTGTGTTTTTCTCTTGTTAATCTGTCTTTTGTTACAGGCATCTCTTCCAATTAAGAACTTAGTGAAAGTTGCAGAAAATATTATTTTTCCTTCCCTATGTGCCTAATCTGCCTATGGCCACCACACTGTTTCTGCCCAAAGAGTGGACAATTCTGCCCATGGCCACAATTCTAGTGATGTTTGCCTGGTGCCCAGTCCACATATTAACCTGCATAATTAACAATAATTTGCTTCATATTTATACTTTTTGGTGTTTTTTCATTAATTTAGCTGCCCTATTTTTGTTGTTGTTGTTGTTGTTGTTGTTGTTTTCTTTTGTTGGCCACTTCTTGGTATTTTTAAGGACTTAAAATTAATTTCCTCTAAGGGGGCTTTCCCCCTGTTAAATTTTATATTTCCGGATAAGGATTTATTAAATGTGCTGGCTTTTATAAAAAGCGAAATTGTTCTTTGTTGTGGGAGTCTTTTGATAATTTACCAATCTTCAAACACATTGTAAAGGACTTTTTTATAAGTATATACAAAGATTCTTACTTCAAAGCTGTATGTTTACAATCAAGAGATTTTTCCTGAGTCTGATGCTCAAGATACAAAGTTCAGAAATTAATCCTAGGTTTTAAGCACAAAATAAAACCCTTGTTGAGTAATTGATCCGACTTTAGTGATTGGACAAATTCACCACAGCTCTTAGCAATTAATTATAATCAATATATAAAAATATACTACACCAAGATTAGGGGTACAGTTCAGTGGTAGAGAGCTTGCCTAGCATGCACAAAAGACTGGGTTCAATCCCTAGCAACCACAAAAAAGGAAAGAAAAAATATACATTCTGAACCACAGTTTTCTTTTTCTACAAGATGTTGTTGACTGCTGTTAACAGTGGCACTAAGCCAAAGGCACATGAGAATCTGAGACACTTCTATTTTCTAAGGAAAATAAATTTAATATACATTAGATGAAGAAAAAAAGAGGTCAAGATGAATTTCCTTGCTGACCTAAAATACGTATATACAAATACATATAGACACATATATAGACACATCCATATACACATATACATATATATATATATAGTGTGTGCATATATATATATGTCCACATGTATAAGACTAGCTTCTTTATATTCCACTGAAGTCCAGAAAGAAGTATTACATTTGACCATAATAACAAAGGGAGAAGGACGTGGCAACCCACTCCCAAGGCAATCCCAAAACAATCAGCCATCGAAAACCCTATGAGGGTTGCTATGAGTCGGACTCGATGGCACCTAACAACAATAACAACATAACAACAAAACCACTAACATTTCATAAAGGCTAGCTGTGTAGGGTCCTTATGGGTTCTTTGTGTAGAGCAACTTGAGGGCAGGATCTTGTCTGTTCACCACTTTTTCCTCAGCTGGCCATAGTAAATGTTAACTGCAAAATGACTGAATGGCTCTGTTAGGTGGTATTGTTGTCTGTCACCTGAAATGTACAGGTGAGGAAAGCCAGGCCCAGGAGTTTTGCTCACCAGAAAGGGCAGCATGACCCTGAAGCCCACACTCCTAACAGAGATGAGTATGACCTCATCCCTGTACTCTAATGAGAAAAGCCTAGGGCGCAGGGGAGGCTATGCGATGAATCAAAAGACCATTTGAATGTGAGGCCCAGGGTTGTGGGGCTGGGTATGGAGGTACAGTGGTCACTCAGTGGGAAAGCTTTAAAATGACTCTCTAAAGTCCCTACATGGGAATATGGGGGCAGAACATTCCAGAATGGGCAGAGCTTCATAGGGAACCTTGGGAAAGAGTATAAGCCTGGGTCAGAGATTACGGTTACCACCAGGTGGCCTGTGTAATTTCTTGTTCGTCACAGCTTTCCAACAAAAGGTTAGCTTGATGATGAGGAAAGAATCATTCTGAGAACCTGAGAAGCAGAACATAGGACCTTTTAGGTCAGCAAGGAGATTCATCCTGACCTCTTTTTTCTTCTTCATCTAATGTACATTAAATTTATTTTCTCTAGAAAATAGAAGTGTCTCAGATTATCATGTGCCTTTGGCCTAGTGCCACAGTTAACAGTAGTCAATAACATCTTGTAGAAAAAGAAAACTGTGGTTCAGAATGTAAAATGGTGCAGCACTCTGGAAAAATAATTTGGCAGTTTCTCAAAAACTAGGCATACACTTATCCTGCAACCTAACAAGTACACTCTTGGGCATATATCCCAGAGAAATGGGAACTTATGTTAACATGAAAACCTATACATGATTGTTCATAGCAGCTTTATCTGTAATAGCTCCAAACTGGAAACAACCCAAATGTTCTACAACAGGTGAATGAGTAAACAAACTGTGGTACATCCACACCATGGAATGCATATTCTTCAACAATAAAAAGGAACACACTACTGACAGCAACAACAGCTTGCATGAATATCAAGGGCATAATGCCCAGAAGAAAAACCAATCTCATGCTATATAATTCCATTTATGTAATATTCTCAAAATGACAAAATTATAAAGATGGAGAATTGATTAATGGTTGCCAGAGGCAGAGACAGTGGCAGAAAGAGCCTGCATGAGAGAGATCTTTGTGGCAATGGAATAGTTCTATACCTTTATGGCAGTGGTAGTTATCCAACTCCAATTCCACACATATGAGAAAACAACACAGAACTACACACATATCATACCAGTGTCAATTTCCTGGCTTCGTATTATAGTCATATGAGCTACAACCATTGGAAGAATCTAGGTGAAGGATACAGGAGGACCAATCTATACTATCTTTGCAAACTCCTGCAATAATTATTTCAAAATAAAAGATTTTTTTTAAAAATGCTGGGATTAGTAGTGTTTGCCTGTAATATGAGCATTTGGGAGGCTGAGGCAGAGGGTCATGAGTCTGAGATCAGCTGGGGCTACATAATAAGACCCTGTCTCAAAAAAAAAGCTTTTAATGGTCATTGAAAGTATCATCAAATATCTCAAATTTCCCTTATAACCACTCCTTAGAAATTCTGGTAAAGTAGAAAGGTAGATATGGGTTCTTCATTCTTCTTGTTGTTATTGTTAGGTGCTGTCGAGTTGGAGTCTGAATCATAATGACCCCATGTACAGCAGGTGAAACTGTATTGTTAGTTCTTCTCTGCTACTCATAGGGTTTTCAATGGCTGATTGTTTTTTGGGAGTGGGTTGCCAAGTCCTTCTCCCAAGCCTACAGCACCTGGTGCTCCCAGGCAGTCTCCCATCCAAGTACTAACCAGGCCCAACCCAGCTTAGCTTCTGAGATCTAATGGGACTAGATGCCACAGTGGTATGGCTACAGGCACTTATTCTTTTTACATCATTATAATCTTCCATTTTATAAGTGTACCATATATTCTTGGGCTGGGATTTAGCTCAGTTGGTAGAGCACTGCTCTGCAGTCTCTGAGGTTCAGAGTTCGATTCTCAGCACAGCAAAAATGGGAGAAGGATGTAGCAATCCACTCCCAAGGCAATCCGGAAACAATCAGCCACTGAAAACCCTATGAGGGTCGCTATGCATCGGACACGACTCACTCTCACCTAACAACAAAACCACATATTCTTTATCCAGACCCCAAACCATGAATATTTAATTTCCATTTTTTGCAATTATAAATATTATTAAAAATAGTCATGACAAATTACTTTATACATTAATCATTTTGCACATTGTTTTTATAATTATGTTTGAAGTGGCAAAATTGCTTTTGTTAATAGTTATGGCATATTGCTAATTTATGCTGTTCTTTAAGCAAAATAAATTTTTTAAGAGTCTCAAAATTTTGAAAATAGTTATTTATATGTTTTTGTTAGGTGCTATCGAGTTGGGTATGACTCACAGCAACCCTCATGGAGTTTTTAACACCTGATTGTTTGGGGATTGCTTCAGAAGTGGATTGCCACATCCTTCTCCCATTTTTGCGGTGCTGGGGATCGAACTCGGGTTCTCAGAGAGTACGGAGCAGCACTCTACCAACTGAGCTAAATCCCAGCAGGTATTTATACACACATTAAGTGGTAAAAAAAAATGTACTACTTCAAGTTACTGTACACATTCAACATTAATAAAGCAATATTTCTTTTTGGTTGATTTAAAATAGTCATATATTGGTATAAATAGGTTTAAAATGGTTTATCTTTACACAGATCCAGAGGTCATGTGGTGAAACCTTGGCTCCCTAAATATAACAACTACTGTACAAAAAGACTGATGTTACCGTTAATGCAGAGAGACATACTGCAACCCTACTGACATAAAATCAGTTCTAATGTTTTCAACAAAATAGTTTTCCTTTAGTACAAAAAAAAATTTATTTTATCTAGTAAGGTAATCAACATGGAAATGTTTGGGATGCTAACAAGTGCCTCCTTTGTGCCTGGAAGTGAGACATTTATTCATCCCCTGAAAGTTCACAGTACAGTGTGTGGGCAAAGCTTCCTGGGCAACCTTTTCCTCTTTCAGCCTTTGCTGCTGTAAAGCCAAAATGTGGGCTCTGCATCTGAGTTTTGCAGCCCACAAAAAATGTGGCTAAGGCCAGAGAACAGAAGTGTTAATACTTTTGGAAGGCCACACATTCTCATGAGTCACACACCCAACAGAGGTTTCTTTACCCTCTGCTGCAGTGGCTGTAGTTAAGCCAAGGGGGCGCCCTCTAGGGTGAGCATGGCCAACAAAATAGAGGTTATGCTTCCCAAATCCAAAAACCCCAAATCCAAAAATCCTCCAAAATCTAAAACTTTTTGGCACAAGTAGAGAATTCTATGTATCTGAGCTCATATAATGGCAGCAGTCAAAACACAGATGCACTAAAAATATTGTATAAAATTACCTTCAGGCTATGAATATAAACCTGCAGCCGTACTGTGGCATCAGACCCTATCAGAGCTCAGAAGCTAAGCAGAATTCGGCCTGGTTAGTACTTGGATGTGAGATTGCCTGGGAATACCAGGTGCTTCAGGCTTGGGAGAAGGACCTGGCAACCCACTCCCAAAAAACAATCAGCCACTGAAAACCCTATGAACGGCAGAGAAGCACTGAAAATAGTGTTTCACCTATTGTATGTAGGGTTGCTATGGATCGGATACTGACTTGACAGCACCTAACAACAACAACATGAATATAAGGCATTTATGAAACATAAGTGAATTTCTAGTTTGGACTTGGGTCTCATTTTCAAGATATCTCATTATATGTATGCAAATATTTCAAAATCTGCAAAAATCCAATATCTGAAACACTTCAAGTTCTAAGCACTTCAGATAAGGGATATTTAACCTACAATCACCTTTGCTTGAGAAAGAACATGTAGAAACTTACCTGAACAGCCTTTCCTAAACAACAGTGCTTCTAAAACTCTCAAAAACAAAATTTAACATTGAGCTTCACACTGCTACAGGGATATCTTTAGGAGTCAGCATCATGGCAGAAGATACTATGACCAAAATCAAGAACTACAAGACTGTCTCTTTTGACAGCTGCTTCCCCAACCAGAACCAGATTAGGAACTGCTGGTAGAACCACCTGGACTTCCACTACTATAGGAAGGCAATGGTCACAAAAAGAGATAATATCTCTAGTGGGCAAGGGACATGTCTAAGTCCCTCTGCCCCATATCTTTCAAACAGGATGACCACTATGCAGGAGACACATTTCCTAGGAAGATGTGCATTGGATCCACCCAACCATCCCTCCATCCTTCTCCCAGTTTTTGATAGCCCATTGTCGACTGGGGACAAAAACCAAAATATGCAATTTTTATTATAAATCACGGTATCACAACATAGTCAGCCCTCAGTATCCATTAGAGATTGTTTCCAGAACACCCTTTGCGTACCAAAAGGCATGGATGTTCAATTCCCTTATATAAAATGGCATAATATCTGCCTAAAACTGGTATATTCCTGTATACTTTAAACCATCTCTAGGTTAATTAACACCTAATATAATGTATATGGTATATAAAGAGTTATTATACGTATTGTTTAGTGAATAAAGACAAAAAAAGAAGTTTGTGCAATTCAGCAAGCACACAAAAACAATTTTGTTTTTGACTTTCTTTTTCTTTTTTTTTTTGTGGTATTGGGGGTTGAACCTAGGGCCTTGCGCTTGCATGTTTTGCAAGTGTTGGACCACTGAGCTGCCGCCTCCAGCCCATTTTCTTTACTTTTTTGAGACAGGGTCTTGCTAAATTACGCAGACTTCCTCTGGTCTCAAACTTGCGATCCTCCTGCCTCCGCCTCCCAAGCCGCTGGGATTACAGGCGTGCACCACCGCGCCCAGCTCTGTTTTTGAATATTTTTGATTTAAGGTTGAATCCCAGAATATAGAACTCATGGACATATATGGAGGGTGCACTACGTATTATAATATACATAATACTTTGTCCATTTTCTGTTGCTATGAATATCTGATACTAGGTGATTTATAAAGAGTAGAATTTTATTTTGACTCACAGTTCTGGGAAGTCTAAGAGCAGGACACTGGCAGCTGTTTGCTTCTGGTGAGAGCTTCATGCTGCTTCTAGTCCTGGGGAAAGCTGAAGAGGAAAGAGGCACAGGTAGACAAGAGACAACATGAGGGGCAACCTTGCATTTTACCAACTTATCTCAGGATAACTAACTAGTCCCAAAAGAGTGAGAAGTCACTCCCAGGAAACAGCATTAATCCATTCATGAGGGCTCCACCCCTATAACCCAAACACCACTCCCTAGACCCTACCTCCTCACACTGCTGCATTGAAGAATCAAGGTTCCTACACATGAACTTTGGGGGTAGGGGTACACAGCCAAACAACAGCAAAATATATGCACACAATAACCAACACATAGGATTTATATCACAAGATACAGACAGGTATATTTAGAGACCAAGTTACCATCTCTAGCTAGTTGGTTTTTATCACATATCGTATATTTGGTCAGACTAACACTTTACCCCACCAGGATCCACACTTCCTATTTTTCTAAATAAACCAGTGGAGTCACCACCTGCTCTGTTAGCCATCACTAATGATGTGAGTCTAGGGCCTCAAGTCTACCAGTCAGTTGATCACAAACCCTGAGACTTGCATATCCCAGGCCCTGGGAAGAGAGAAGAGGAGAACTCACTTGTCCCTCAAGGGCCCTGTTTTTCAGTTGTCTGGGTTTTGTTGCTACCACCCTGGTACCAGTGACAGCAGGTCACTAAAAGCCACATGTGCCTTCTCCACCACCAGAAGGCTCCTCTGCAGGGACTGACCCTGCTCAAGTCTGACTGTTCCTAGAGGGGAAGATGAATGAGGGAAAGTTACTGGCACTGATGTGTGATGTCCTCCAAGATGCATTTCTAATGAAAACCAAAGCACAGTGCAATATGTGTCTTAAAAGCTAATATCCGAGCCAAGGTACAGAGTTCCGATTCCAGAGAAGATAAACACATTCCTCCTATCTGTCGCTATATGAGTTTGGTGATATCAATCAATTGAAATGAATTTGAACATGACTTTGGGGGAAGACACAGCCCAGCTTACAGAGGCGCTTTAATTTCCCTGCCCTGGTGGGTGCTTCCCACCACTGTGTCTGCATCTGGGAACAAGGGAAGGCACACAGAGAAAAAGCAGTGAGAATTCAACCATGATCTTAGATCCACAGCTCCTCTGGCTAGAAACAAGTAGGCATCCTCAGCATTAAGTGCCTGCTCACCTGCTGCTGCCACCAACAATAAGGGAGTGCTAGCAACTCCAGGCAGGGGAGAAGAGAAAAAAGAAAAACAAAATAGGATGCGCCCTCCTCTTATCCCCCAACACACACACACACACACACACACACACACACACACACACACACACACACACACACACCTCGCTTCCCTTGCAGCTCTGTCTCTCTGCATCCTGATGGATCCTTCTGAGTTTTGAACAGCTGCCTTTGAGTCTGGGCTGGGCAATACCGAAGGAAGGAAAAAAAAAAAGGCAAACTCTTCACTATTTTCATTTTGGTGGAACTTTGAATTGGGGTCTCTTTCCCCTATCCAAGTGCTACCATTTACTTTTCAGGGTCCTTAAGAGCTCCTCCATCCTTTCTGCAAAACTTTGTAGTGAAGTGAAGTGAATATGATCAGACAGCCTAGGGAACCTAGGCATGGTGGTATACACCTGTAATCCTAACTACTCAGGAGGCTGAAGCAGGAGGAATGTGAGTTTGAGGCCAGCCAGGGCAACTTAGTGAGACCCTGTCTAAATATATAAATAAATAAATAGGCTAGGGATGTATCTCAGGGGCAGAGTACTTTGCCTAGCATGTGTGAAGCTCTAGCCACAAAAAAAGAAGGAAAAAGAAAAATGAAAATGAAAGTACAAGATCACAGAAGTGGGGGAGATTAAGAGAGATATCCCTGGAAGATGTGCGTGAACTCCTGGGTTCACTCAGAGCTTACCTGTATGCATTTCACCCGAAATGGGTTACCATAGCCTTTGGGAATTGAGCTACAAAGTAGACCTCTGTCCAGGTCCCTGACTGACCACTGTGGGGCACATATGTAGGATAGATCCCAACAGCACTGAAAATGCTTTCAAAACTACTGACAAGAACCATTGCCTTCTTTTCCAATCTGCCATCTGTGGTGGAACAGCTACCAAGATGCAGATTTTTGTAAAAACCCATATAGGGAAGACTATCATGCTTGAGGTTGAACGCTCGGATGCCACAAAAAATGTAAAGGCCAACATCTAGGATAAGGAAGGAATTCCTCCTGATTAGTAAAGACTGATCTCTGCTGGTAAGCAATTAGAAGATGGATGTACATTGCCTGATTATAATATTCAAAGGAGTCCATCCTTCATCTTGTGTTGAGATTTCGTGGTGGCGCTAAGAAAAGGAAGAAGTCATATGCCACTCCCAAGAAGAATAAGCATAAGAGAAAGAAGGTTAAGTTGGCTGTCCTGAAATATGATAAAGTGGATGAAAATGGCAAAAATAGCCACCTTCATAGAGAGTGTCCTTCAGATGAATGTGGTGCTGGAGTTTTTTATGGCCAGTCACTTTGACAGACATTACTGTAGCAAGTGTTGTGTGACTTACTGCTTCAACAAACCAGAAGACAAGTAATTTTGTATGAGCTAATAAAAGACATGAGCTTACAAACAACAACAACAAAAGAACCAATGCCTATAGGAGGTTGGTTGAAACTTATGACCTGAACCTCACCTTCTGGTTTTTCTGCTAAAATTTAAAATATCAACATCTTTTAGCCAGAATGACTAAGAGGCAGAAAAAAACCAGGCTACTAAATTCAGGAATGAAAGAAGATACCACTACAGATTCTCAGGGTTGTTAAGTATATATTATATGTATATATTATATTATATAATTATATTATTATAACATATTATATAATATATATTTACAATATATATTATATATAATTATATATTAATATAATATATATTATATATAATATATATCATATATATTATATAGTATATATTATATATAATATATATAATATATTATATATAATTATATATTATATAATTATATAATATATAATTATAATATATATTATAAGTATATGATCGAACACATACAAACTTGGCAACTTAGACAAAATTATACAATTCCTTCAAAGATATAAATGACCACAAATTTCCCAAGAACAAATACATAGCCTGAATAATTCTATATATATTAACTAACTGAATTTTTAATTTGTAGTAAAAATTTCCCCTGAAAGAAATCCCCAGATGGTTTCACTTGAAAATATACCAAATATTTAAAGAAGAAATAAATCTAATTCTACATAGTCTCTTTCAGAAAATAGAAGAGGGAACACTTCAAAACTCACTTTTATGAAGCCATCACCCAGGTACCAAAATCAGACAAGATAATACAAGAAAACTATAGACCAATTATCTTTTATCATAATAGACATATCCTCAAAAATATTAGTAAATCAAATATAGCTGTACGTGTGTATGTGCACACCCATCTAGGTGTGTGGGTATGTATCTCAACCAAGTAGGGTTTATATCAAGAATTCAATAATGGTTCAATATTTGAAAATCAATGCAATCCATCTACCAGGTTAAAAGACTAAGGAAGGGGAAAAAAGTCATGCAATCATGTAAATTGGTGAAAAAAATTTGACCCAAAACAATGGCCATTCATAAATGGACTTGATAAACTAGGAACAAAAGTGAACTTTTTAGTCTGAATAAGAATATCTACCAAAAAAACACACAAAAACTAAAACAAACATTACACTTAGTGGTGAAAGACTAAATGCTTTCGCTCTGGGGTGGAGAACAAATGCAAGGAGGTCCATTTGCATCATTCCTATTCAATATTGTACTAGAAGGCCAGCCATCAGGCATGAAAAACAAAAAAAAGGACATACACATTACAAAAGAAGAAATAAAATTGTCTGTGCAGATAATCCTATGGAATCTATAAAAAAGCTCCAACAGATAGTAAATGAGTTTAGCAGGGTTGCAGGATTCATTGTCAATACATGAAAATCAAATATATTTCTATAGACTGGCAGTAAATAATTGGGAGCTGAAAAGTTTTAAAATAGCATTTATAGTCACTTAGAAGGGCTGGGATTTAGCTCAGTTGGTAGAGCACTGCGCTGCAGTCTCTGAGGTCCTGAGTTCAATTTCCACCACCGCAAAAATGGGAAAAGGACCTGGCAATCCACTACCAAGGCAATCCCAAAACAGTTAGCCATTGAAAACCCTATGAGGGTCGCTATGAGTGGGATACCGACTCGACGGCATCTAACAATAACAGTCCCTTAGAAAACAGGAATACTAAAAAAAAAAGAAAACAGGAATACTTAGACACAAATCTAATAAAATGTATGGAGGATCTGTATGGTGAAAGCTGTAAGATACTGAAAAAAAAAAAAAAAAGAAATCAGAGAAAGCTTAAATGGAGATACATGCTGTGCTTATGGATCAGAAGAGTCATTATAGCTAGGATGCCAATTTTCCCCAAATGTCCGATAGACTTAATACTATTCCAAATAAAATTCTATCAAGATATTTTTGTATATGCAGATAAGCCAATTCTCAAACAAATTTGAAAAAGAAGAGAGATGTTGGAGAACTCAGACTACTTGACTTTAAAATTACCATACTGCTACATAAACTCACAGCTCAATGGGACAAAATAAAGAGCCCAAAAATAGAACCACTCAAAATGGCCAACTGATATTTGACAATGCTCCAAAGGTAATTGAGCAAAGAAAAGATGGTCTTTACAACAAATGATGTTGAAAAAAATTAGATATCCATGTGCAAAAAATACTTGGACCTAAACATTACACCTTATACAAAAGTAGACTCAAAAATGGATCATGGATCTAACTGTAAAATTATAAAACTTTGGAAGAAAACATCAAAGAAAAACTTTGCAACTTCATGTTGACAAAGAGTTTTTATATATAACATTAAAACATAATTCATAGAAGAAAATTTCACAAATTTCATTAAAATTTGAATTTTGCTCTGCAAAAGGCACAGTTAACAGAATAAAAAGACATGTTTATCTGAGAGAAAATATTTGCAAGTCATACTTTCAAAATAGGACTTGCATCCAAAACAGATAGATAGATAGAAACTATCGGAAACTATAAGAAAATAAATGACCTATTAAAAATGGATAGGGGTTACAGGTATAGCTCAGTGGTAGAACATTTGCTAGCATGCATGAGGCCCTGGGTTCAATCCCCAGGTTTTTAAAAAAGTTAATTATATATTTACTATGCTACCCAGCAATCCCTAATCCCACATCCTAGAGATAGTAAAATGTGTATTCACCTAAAACTCCCCACAAAAATTTTTGTATTTTCTCTTTTCACTATCAGTAAAAACTGGAAACAACTCAAATGTTCTTCAACAGGTAAATGGATGAAACAAATTGTGGCAATTCATGGCAATTCATACAACAATAATTAAGAAGAAGAAATAAAATATTGATACACAACTTGGATGAACCTCAAAAGTATTATGCTGAGTGAAAGAAACCAGTCTCAGAGTTATCTACAGTGATTTCATTTACATGATATTCTGGAAAAGATAATAGTATAGCAACAGCAATACAGAGTAATGGTTATCAGGGATTTGGGGTAGAAAGTAGCATTATAAGGACACTACTAGGGAGTTTTGGGGGTGATAGAACTTTTCTGTGTCCTAATTCTGATTGCTATTCTCCAAATTTATACATGCTTCAATATTCAGAGTTGTACAGACACACTCCTAATTTTACTGTATGTTCATTTAAAAATATTTTTAGAGTTGACACTTGCAAAAAGAAAGAAATGTAGACACACCTGTTCATGTACAAATAGTATTCTCTGTAACTATACAGAAGAAACTTTTCTATGGCAGGGAGAGGAGGTTGGTAAATCATGGTTTCCAGGTATGTCTGTGAAGGTTTTCCTAGAAGAGATTGGCATTTCAATCAGTGGACTGAGAAAGATCCACCCTCACGTGGTGTGGGTGAGCCCCATCCATTTGGTTAAGGGTGGAGATAGAACAAAAAGGCAGAGGAAAGGTGAATTTGTGTGCCTGGCCTTTGGCTTCCAGGACTTGCACCAATAGCCACTCAGGTTCTCAGGCCTTTGGACTTAGACTAAGCCATGCTACCAGCATTCCTGGTTCTCCAGCTTAGAGACAGTCTATCAGGGCACTTCTCAGCCTTCATAACCTTGAGTTAAATCTCCAAGAAAATCCCCTCTTACACATCTATATGTAGTGAGCATATGAATGTAGACTGACTTTAAGATTATGGGATTAAAATTCCCACATTTTCATCTTTTGTGTCTCTTAAACAGAAAATCACACATGGCCATTCCAGACTAACCAGGGTGAAAGAAAAGCAAGAGTACAAATTATTAGACATGATGTGTCTGCAATATCCACAGCCATTATTTCAAAAGAAAAATTCTCCATCAAAGTCTATGACTGCATTCCTGAGTGAGCTGACCAGACTAGCTGCACAGATTCAGTGTTCTGGCTTTTCTGGTTATTTGTATATATAAGGCCAATGAGTATGCCCTTTGTTTAGACCCCAACCATCTAGAGTCTAGCTTCTCTGAGTCTCTGTTTCTTCATTTGGATGTCTCTTTTGGCTTTGTAATTTGGATTCTCAAATCCTTCAGTGCTGGGTTGTGGGGGAGAAGAAGAGAATCTCACATTTTCATTTAAGCAGGACACAGAAGTCATGGAGGACTGACACCTCAAATTCAGGGGTTTCAAAGGGATGCTATGGTTATCTGTCAAGTGCTGGGTATTCCTGGGCCTTCTTGGCTGGAACTGAAAAGACTAGATGGAACTGATGGATTCAGAGCAAGTGGATGCCTCAACCATGGCTAGAGGTAGCTGGAAGCTGAAGGGACTAGATGATGATAGCTGGAAGGTGTTGATTTCATACCTTAGTATCCACCTCTCCATTTTACAGATGACAAGAGTAAAGGCCACCTTTAGGCAGCTGTCCCCAAGTCTCTATCTCTAGCCCTGCCTAGCCTCTTGACCCCAGGCTCCTTACCCGACCTGGGTGTGTCATCTAAACTGAGGGCCATGAAAACGACTGACTTTTCTACCTCTTCATACCCGTGCATGGCCCCAAGCTCCCCCTTGCCCTATTTATCCAGTAACAAAACCCTCACACTAATCCTACTGCTCCCAGGCCCAAATAGAGCTCAATCCTGAGCCACCCCTCCATCCAAAGTTGCCTCCCAGCCCAGTTCTATTTCTGCCCAAGCTCCTGAGTATCTCTCATTTTCTGCCTTTGTCACCCCACCTCCCATTCTCACTTAGCAACCAGACTGATTTCTACTGAGCAGCTAGTGATTTCCCTACCACACAGGCTCCCCAGAGCCCTTAGATTAAACACTGCCTCCTCCTCACAGCTCAAAGAGCCCTGATTCAGAGGTGGCAGACTGGCAGCCTGCAGCTGTGGTCCACGCAAGAGAACATCTGGAATGTCTAGAGGATGAGTGAGGACTGAGTCCCCAGCGGTCCTGCCTGACCCCTCTCTCGCAAGGGCCAAACTAGACTAACGAACTTCAAGGGGCTGCTTCCGTGGTCAGGTGTTTGGCACCATCCCATGGGGCTTTTCTCTATGCACAAGTTGTAACCTTCCCCAGGCAGGACCCCAACTTATTTTAGGAAGCCGTGGGAAAAGACCACCCTTTAAGGTCAGACACTCCTAAACCCAAATCCCAGCTCATTTAAGCAATCTCTGCCGCAGTTTACTCATCTGCGAAATGGAGACAATCATATTAACATGAATCACCTAAGAGGGTTACCATGAGCAATGAGAGATAAAGCACACATCATAATACGTGACACACAGCGGGCACTTAGTGGGACACTGAAAGTTCCAACTTGCGTTCTAAGGGCCCCACAGACAACGCCGCCCAGTGAAGACTAGGCTCGCTCACACAGGGTAAATTCCCCGCCACCAGGGTGTGCGCAAGCGCTCCTCGGTGCCCACAGGATTCCAGCACCCGCAGATGGCTGGTCTAACTCGTTAAGGTTCCCCCGGCCTTGCGTGCTCATGCTGCTCACAGCGGGCTCTCAGTGCCTGTGCTTCAGCAGCCAGCAGTCCTGGGCGTGTGCCCGGCGTGCAGCCCGCGTGTCGGCCGCTGCCCGCTGCGGGTAAAGCTGATCACAGTCGACGCCAGCCAAGAAGCAGCGCCGCCTCGCGCGCCCCCTCGGCCGAGCGCCCGCGCCCCGCAGCTGGAGAGGTTGGCACGCGGGCGTCGCGCCCTACCATTGGCCGCGCCGGTGGGGAGGTGGAGCCTGTTCTCGTCCGTGTCGCCCCTGTGTTGTCATTAGGCGGCGGCTGGAGGACACGGTCAAGATGGCGGCGGTGTCTGGGCTGGTGCGGAGACCCCTTCAACAGGTAGGCAGTGGCGGGCGGCCCCCACCGCCCTACCCGCCCCCTGCCCACCCAGCGCCCTCTCTGAGCGCCCTTCTCTCTCCTCTCCAGGTTTCCCGGTTGCTGAAAAGGCGCTTTCACCGGACGGCGCCGGCGGCGCTGCAGGTAACTGGCCTCAACGCTGGTCAGGGCCAGGAGGGAGCTCTAGGACGGCGAGGACCGGCTCGCTCCTGCGTCCTGGCTGGTCAGCGTCGCGGACCGAGGTGGCCGCTGTGGGCCCGGTCTGCGGACGCTCGCATTCTGCGTGGGACTCGGGGTGTCTCTGGTGTCAGTTATACTGACATGCCACCCCCGCGAGGGTGTTTGGAATCAGATGAGCAATTGAAGAAGCTAGACGCTTCTTCCCCCGTCCGCCTCTTTTTCAAAAAATTGTGGCAAAATATATGTAACTTAAAATTTACTACTTTAAAGTATATAATTTAAGTCTACCGTCGTGGTTTAAAGCTGTAATCCCAGAGACTCGGGACAGAAGCAGGAGAATCATGGGTGCAAGGCCAGGGGCAGGAGACCCTGTTCCAAGATAAAAATTAAAAGAGGATGGGGGTGTAGCCCAGTGCTAGATCACTTGCAAAGTATGCATGAGGTTCTGGTTCAGACCCCACTCTAGTATTGCAAAAATAAAGTATAATTTAAGGGATATCAAGTGCAGTCGGCACATGCAACTACCACTACCAGTTCCAGAACTTTTTTTTCACTATCCCAAACAGAAACTATCCATTACACACAAAAAACCTCACTTCCTTTCCCCCAGCCTCTGTTGACCACTATTATAATTTTCTGCCTGTATGAAATCATTTGACTTTTCTGTCTGGCTTATTTCACTTACCATAGTGTCTTCAGATTTCATCCAGGTTGTAGCATACATCAGAATAATATCCATTGTATGTTCTTGTTAGGTGCCATCGAGTCAGTGTCCAACTCATAGTGACACTATTTACCACAGAGGAAACACTATTGTCAGTGCTTCTCTGCTATTCATAGCGTTTTCAATGGCTGATTGTTTTTTTGGGAGTGGGTTGCCAGGTCCTTCTCCCAAGCATACAGCACCTGGTGTTCCCATCCAAGTACTAACCAGGCCCAAACCTGCTTAGCTTCCAAGCTCTGATGGGATCAGTTGCCACAGTGGTACAGCTGTAGGCATTCCATTTTATGTATGTACCACGTTTTGTTGATACACTTATCCAAAGATGGACATTTGATTTGTTTCTACCTTTTGGATTTGTGAGTAATGCTGCTGTGGGCATTGGTGTGCAGGTATATGTTTGAGTCCCTGCTTTCAATTTTTTGAAGTATATGCTTTCCACTGGAATTGCCATGTGTGTGTGTGTGTGTGTGTGTGTGTGTGTGTGTGTGTGTATTACATATATATATATATATATACGTATATATACATACATACATACATACATAGATACACACACACACACACGCCATTCTGTGTATTAAAAGAACAACTACATCGTGAATGCAAAGTGTTTGGCAGTGCCTGACACCAACTTAATGCTTAATACTTAGCCTTAGTTAGGTGTCCTTGATAATTCTCTGCCCCTTAGTACTCCAGGTATGTAGTAAAACAGCCCAGTATATTTCCTACTTAGCAAACTGCTTGTGAGCTACTAGGCCAGCAAGCAGTTTTCTTAAGTTTGGGTGCACATCAAGCAAAG
Organism: Pedetes capensis; assembly: GCA_007922755.1. Lineage (NCBI taxonomy): Eukaryota > Metazoa > Chordata > Mammalia > Rodentia > Pedetidae > Pedetes > Pedetes capensis. Next base: position 20,989 of record VMDO01007391.1, read on the forward strand.
TGTTAAGTAAACTTATTAACACATCCAGTCAAGGATGTGTAACAAATGTTATTTTTAGAATCCTTGAAACTTTAAGCAGAAGTGCCTGTTTTAGTTTTTATATTGTATGCTGTGGGTAGCATAGGTAAAAAGCAAGAGAATCTCAGTAGTATTCTACATAATACTATAGCTTATTGACACTCTTCACATACCTGTGACAGGTGACAGTTCGTGATGCCATTAATCAAGGTATGGATGAGGAGCTAGAAAGAGATGAGAAGGTATTTCTGCTTGGGGAAGAAGTTGCCCAATATGATGGTGCATACAAGGTAATCAAAATGGGTCAAAGTTATACAAAACTAAGGTGGCCATTTGCCTCGACATAGGCTTAAAAGTAATGGGGTCAACTCTTAATCATAGGTTAGCAGAGGCCTATGGAAGAAATACGGAGACAAGAGAATCATAGATACTCCCATATCTGAGGTAAGCCTTCCAGCAGGAAGGAGTTCTTTCAGGTCATGAGTATTCATAGTCCTAATTTTTATGGATGTTCATTTATGCTTGTGTTTTACTTTATAGATGGGCTTTGCTGGAATTGCTGTAGGTGCAGCTATGGTATGTAATATTCCTTATGAAGCTCATCCAAAGAGATTTCTTTTAATATGACCTTTTAAAAACATTCTTTGAATGTTGGAGGAATGGAGTTGTTGTTTACCAGTCTTCATTGCTATTTCTTACCTTTTTAACATTAGTATTTTTGATTTGACAGGCTGGGTTACGCCCCATTTGTGAATTTATGACCTTCAATTTCTCTATGCAAGCCATTGACCAGGTTATAAACTCAGCTGCTAAGACCTACTACATGTCAGCGGGCCTCCAACCTGTGCCCATTGTATTCAGGGGGCCCAATGGCGCCTCAGCAGGCGTAGCTGCCCAGCACTCACAGTGCTTTGCTGCATGGTATGGACACTGCCCAGGCTTAAAGGTGGTCAGCCCCTGGAGTGCAGAGGATGCAAAAGGACTTATTAAATCAGCCATTCGGGATAACAATCCAGGTTAGCAAAGTGACCTGTGTCTCTTTTGAACATTAAAAAACTGAAATGAAATCTTTGCATAGGAGGAACCATTAAAGGCTTCTAATTAGGCTTACGTATGTCATATAAAATGCACATGATTTATGGATATAGTAAAGATAGTAAAGAATGTGTTTGTTGCTCTTATTTCTGACTATAGGGGAGCCAGTTAAGTAAAGGAGACATTTACTACACACCCATTACCCTGGTTTGACCTCAAGAGATAAAAATTATATTGACCAAACTACAAATCTAAGTACCTAAACCATCTTGAAGCTCATGGGCATGATAGAACCAGGCTTCCTAGTAAACACCATAAAACTTCACAAGATGAATGATATCACTATATATGCATTATTAGTCTTTTCTGTAGTTACCTTTGCTTAAATATTTCTAACATTTTGCAGTGGTGATGCTAGAGAATGAACTGATGTACGGCGTTCCATTTGAACTTCCTGCAGAAGCTCAATCAAAAGATTTTCTAATTCCTATTGGAAAAGCCAAAATAGAAAGACAAGGTAAGAGAACTTCGGTATACATTTAATCATTATTTTTACTCCAGCCCCTCTATTTAAGTATAAGTAGGTCAAATTTAAACTAGAAGTTACTGCCATTTACTTTGACTAAAACATTAAAGGATAAACTCAAGTAAAAAATTCCTGGGGCTGGGATGTAGCTCAGTGGTAGAGAACTTGCTTCGCATGTGCAAGACTCTAGATTCTATCCTTAGCCAGAAAAAACAAAAAGAATCTGTCATTCCTGTTTTCTCATTCAGTTGTGCTTTTCTAAATCTTAGTCCAGTAGATTTATATTTTATTTCTAAGAAGGCTGCCATATTCCTCAACTTATTGAAATGATGTTCAGTTGAAGATATGACAAATGCACAAGAGCCACAGCTGGCTGAGAGTGGTAGTTTCACTCTGACCTCTGATCTGTAACCACTTTGTTTCAGGGACACATATAACTGTAGTTTCACATTCGAGACCTGTGGGCCACTGCTTAGAAGCTGCAACTGTGCTGTCTAAGGAAGGAATTGAATGTGAGGTAAGTGGACATTCACTTATTTTTAAATGATCAGAAAGGTTCTTTTAAATTTTAGACCAGAACCTGGGCATGCCTGTAATCCCAGCACTTGAGGAGCTAAGGCATAAGGATTGTGAGTTCCATACCAGCCTAGGACATGCAGTAAGTTCCAGACCAGACTTTGTCTCAAAAATAAAAAAGCACCCAGAGGTAGTTCAAGTTCTGCCACAAATTAACTGGATATAAAGTCCTGCCTTGTCAGTCAGTTCCATCTGTGCTTGAAGCTGAAAGCTGCTTTGATTTTCACATACTTAACTTAGCTTTTTACCACTTAGGCTATAGATCTTTTAGAATCGTACCTGAATTTTCAAGTTATAATCCAGCCTTGAAGCTGGACTTGGGGGGAAACTCAGAAGTCAATGATTCTAACCTCCTATGTAAAACCTACTACTTGCTAGTTATACTTGGGCAAGTTATGTAATCTCAGTTTCATTAGCTATAAAATGAGGATTATATAAATACTATCCCATCAAATGATGGTTATGAGAATTACACTTAGTGTAGGGCTTATTGATGTTATTGTTAGGTGCCGTCGAGTCAAGTCAAACTCATAGTGACCCTGTGTACAAAAGAACAAAACAATCCTCCACACTGTGCCATGTCCAGCACTATGTCAGTGCTTCTCTGCTATTCATAGGGTTTTCAATGGCTGCGGGGTCCTTTTCCCATTTTTGTGGTACCGGGGATCAAACCCAGAGCTTCAGAGCACACAGAGCAAGTACTCCACGAACCATGCTAATCCCCACCCTTGTGTAGGATCTAGAACATATAAGTACTCAACTATTACCTATAATTTATTTTGATAAATAGGATATTAAAGCCAAGGAAGATAAATAAATCCTATAAGTGAAGATAGCTGGTTATAGTAGAGAAACAGATTTTTAATTAGTTTCTGTTTTTACATTTTGTACATTCATGTACCTATTGATAGGCAGACTCAACTTTCCTAGACTCAAGGATAAACAGAAAACAAAAAAGGAAGTGGTATTTTGGGATCAAGTGGTATTTTGGGTTTTATAAAGCTTATTTACTATTTTACATGTTTAGGTGATAAATATGCGTACCATCAGACCAATGGACATTGAAACCATTGAAGCCAGTGTCATGAAGACCAATCATCTTGTAACTGTAGAAGGAGGCTGGCCACAATTTGGAGTAGGAGCTGAAATTTGTGCCAGGATCATGGAAGGTATTTCAAAGAAACAGGTTCTTGAATATAGTCAAGCTGTAGTAAACACTGTATACCTGAATATATACTGGATAGAGATCAAAAGCTAGGAGTGGCCAAGTGACTTGATCTTCCACCTTGTCAGTTTGGCATTTTGTTCTTTGGGTAAATGTTTTAAAAAGCAAAACCAGAAACAGTCCCCCATAACTAGGATTTCTTTGCCTGGGTAGGCACACCTCTGTGCTGAGGTGGTGGTGGTGATCACTGGATTTCCTTGCCTCTCAGGTGACCCTTCTTTCTGTTGTAGGCCCTGCATTCAATTTCCTGGATGCTCCTGCTGTTCGTGTCACTGGTGCTGATGTCCCTATGCCTTATGCAAAGATTCTAGAAGACAACTCTATACCTCAGGTCAAAGATATCATATTTGCAATAAAGAAAACATTAAATATCTAGTTTGGACTTGAATATCAAGTCATTGGCATTTATTTAAAATACTTGCTGGGACTTCACCTAGATTGTACTGTAAGGTCTCACTATTTATAAAGTTATCTCTAAGGCAGCAATGAGTGTTTTTGTACTGGTAAGAAGTTTAAATGCGTTTGTGAATGGAAAACTCTCCACTCTCTTGCCATGACTCCATGCTTGCTTTATCTGTTATGGTTCACTTATTCTTTGAATAAGATTAATGTAAATTTTTCTCCTCTTTAAATAGAAAGACATGAATGTGGCAGAGTCCTGAAAAAATATCCAGAAAAAGTATCTTGTATATGTAAAAATAGTATATAATCTACATTTACTGTTAGATTGTTTTGATAAGGAATAAAAGTACTCCTAACTATGAGTAGTTGTATTTTTATATTCATGAAATAGATGTGTGTGGGAGTCTTGAATTTCTATTAAGAAATTACTGCCTGATGGAAAGTAAGCTAATTCTGCACACAATCATTAAGTTTTATGTGGTGCCAGGGATCAAACCTAGAGCTTTGTGCATAGAGCAAGTATTCCTAGAGCAAGTATTCTGCTACTGACCTATATGCCAGTACCTCATTGTTTGTTTTTATTTGTGTATCTGAAATTTTATTCAAAACAGCAAAGTTGACTTCAGAAAGACTCAGGTCCCAACTTCCATCAGAACTTATCACCCAGACCACGTCACATTTGGAATGGGAACCTCACAGATTCTCTTATTTTTTATTTTTTTATTTTTTTGTGGTACTGGGTGTTGAACCCAGGGCCTTGCGCTTGCATGCGTTGCAAGTGTTGTACCACTGAGCTGCACCCCCGGCCCATTTTTTTTGTTTTTGAGATAGGGTCTTGCTAAGTGATGCAGACTGCCTCTGGTCTTGAACTTGAGATCCTCCTGCCTCTGCCTCCCCAGTCACTGGGATTACAGGCGTGCACCACTGTGTCCGGCTACTTCACAGACTTTTAATGGCTAATTCTCTCAAGGTTCTCCTTAAAATGAAAGCAAAAATTTATGTCAGGTATTTTTCCCATTACCAAAAATCATGTTCTATCCTACACTGACCTTTTTAGAAGTTGAGATGGAAAAGAGATTTAAGTGAGTTATAGAAGCATATAGGTGATGGCTTATTTAAAAACATGGGATTGTTATCTCTTATTAAAGAGGAAATATGACAAAAGAAAATAGAGACAAGGAAAGATAGGAAGGAAACTTTATACTGTATGAATCTATTCTTTATGTGTATAAAAGGGGCTATAAAAAGTTCTCATTTCATATATCTAGTCAAGCCCCAAACAACACATTTTCTTGACATGGTTTATTTTAATAAAAAATACAACTGAACATTTATCACAGATTACATGAAACTATACACAATGACATTCTCTGCATAGTAACCAACACTGATGTGTGTACTTGAATTTTAAAATGGATTATTTATAATCCTTTAAAGTGCAATTTATTTAAAAGTTTAAGCAAATCATAAAAGATATTTCTAATAAATGAGTAACATTAAAAAGACAATATATTTAGACCAATCAAAAATCAGAATTGGTTTTCATTGATGCCCTATTTACTTGTGTTGTAATAAGCGCCCCTGCCCCCAAATTTGACTTAATTGCTGAAGACAAAGAAGATCCTCTAACTGGAAAGAGCCTTTTCTGATGTTAACATTTTGTTGTCTGTTTCAGTATACTCTTAACTAAAAAGAACTATAGGGCCAGGGTAGTTGCTCTCACAGCCCAAAGTTTACAGCCACACTGGGCTTCCTGCTGGAACTTAAGACCATGAGGAATTCTCCCCATTCTATGTGAGGGGAAAATGGAGAATTCAGTTGCTTCTCTGGATCTGCAATGTAAATATGCTTTGGGCTAAGTTGTTAACATCTGAGATGAAACAAAGGAAGCAGAAATAAGAATTGCCTAAGAAATAACCAAAAAATGCTTCAGAAAAATGAGCTAGGAGAGGAACGTTTCTGATGGGGTAAGAGGGATTGCAACACAAAAGCCACTCACTGCTGTGACAGAATATTGTCACTACTTTTGTTTTTCTGTCCACTTTCTTCAGTTGGTGGAAATATTGATTCCAGTATGGTGCTGCCCCCCAAAGATGCCCATTAGAGGATAACCAAGACTCCTTTATGGAGGTCACAAAGGAGCAAAACATTTCTTAAGGCAGCAATGCCAGCCAACTTTATTCTCCTTGGAGGGTATTTCCCTCTGAAAAGCCTCTTACCCAAGCTCTTCTGAAAACAGTATGTGGCTATACTGGCTCCAGAAGGATTCATCCAGAAACAGAGTACTTGGGTGGCGGGGAGGGGACAGAAAAAGAACTTTTCCCTCCCAGTGTAAACAGGAAACATCAGCCAATCTTAGGAGCACTGTGATCACAGGTTTCGGCTTTCCTCAAAGTTCCCTTCTGGAAATTCTGGATGGAGCTGAGCAAGGCCCCTCGGCTCACACCATTCACAGCCTGGGGAAGGGGCTGGGAAGGTGCCTCGGTGCCTGCAGCAGATGAAGGAGCTGCTGGTGGTGCAGGTGGAGGCAGAGGTGGAGGAGGTGGAGGTATTGCAGCTAGCCCTGCAGAGGAAGTGGAAAGAGGGACAGTCAGTATCCATCTCTCCACCCACCCTGCACACTGCTGCTACTCAAGCCAGGGCAGAATGGACGTGGGGAAACTGCAAATGTTCTCCTCAGAGAAACCAAGATACCCATTCTGTGTGTTGTTGTTTTTTTTTTTTAATACTAAAAAAGAAGAATCAGCAGAGAATTAAAGGTTGTCATTTCCTTCAAACAACAGATAAGACTATTGAAACAAGTATCACAGATTACACAAAACCACATACAGTGACATTCTTTCTGACCCCATTTCCTAATGTTTAGTAAGGGTCCCAAAAGAAGTCTCAACACAGTGTAGCCAGGTCTTAGGCAGTTGTACCTACTTCTTGAGCTAGTAATTCAAGACAGTTATCTGTGTGCACAAAGTTGGGCTATCTGAATGCCAGTTGCTCAAAAGGGATGCATAGTTCTTAGCTGCTTCCATACACAATGTCTGAAGGATGTGATTTAATATAAAATTAAAAGCCACGCAGGATTCTCAGCAAGGAACCCGTGCTGACTGGGTTATGCATTCCCCCAGAGGAGTTTGTCCTGAATGATCATTTCCTATTAGGTTGCATTAAGGAAATATAAAATGCTAATAACTGTGAGCAGGGACTGAGGGATGGGCTCTCTCCCTGGATGGCATTCTGAAGGAGTCTTTCTCAAGTACTGTTCTTACCACTGTGGCCCACATGAGGAAAGACTGGAACTGCACTACACATGCATTGTTGCTAGGAAAGCCTGGAGTGTTGAGCTCTGCCTTAGTGGGCAAGAAAGGGGAAACTGGACAGGGACCTACAACTTCCCCCAGCTCTAGGCACACAGACACTTGCAACTTGAATTCACATTTTTGAATCAGTAGGTGAACTATTTTCTCAGGACAAAATAAACACTGTGAACCTTTGGCTTTCCCAGACCCCACCTGTCTTGCTGTCCCTACCCTGCACTGTTCCTTGGGCTATACCAGATGTTCAGCTGGACGGGTCCCCATACTGTTGTGAGCTATGATAGCAGGTTAAGGCACCTAGCTGAGTTAGTATCGATGAATGACTCAGGGTCACCAATAAAATACAAAAGTAAGTACATCCTTCTCACCAAGTGTGAGAGGCAATGGCTAAAGTCTTGCAATTCATAGAAAACCACTTACCTTCCTTTATATCTTTGCCCCAGTCTAAGGCAGCTGAAATTAAAGAATCACACAAATGCACACACTCATGCTCTGCGATCTTGGAATTCTCAAATAATGATAATATAGAAATACAAATAAAGATTAAATACAGACAAATGAACAAAATGTAACTTTCATTGGTTCTACTCAATAACAACTAATGAATGAAATTCAATTATGTTCTGTGCTGGGGTGGATTGTGGGAAGCTATTCCTAGCTTTATGTAACAGGGTTATAAAGATAAAAAGGCCTGGAGTCACTGTTGAGGTGAGAGACCCATGTGGAATGAGGATGTGGATAAGCAATCCCTCTGAAGAATACTTCTGGGTAGTGACCAGTGAAATGCCAGGTGGAGGAAGCCCTCTGCTGAAGTTCTTAGAACTAAGTCTCTTGACTGCAGCAACAAGACAGCCCAGAGGAGGGAGCTCTGCCCACATGGGGGTGAGTGGGTGCCAATACCTAAGGCAAGAACTCCTGTCCACTGGCCAAAAAAGGGCAATGGAATGTAGGTTGATATCCAGTCCAATATTGTACCAGGAGCTCCACAGTTTCTCCCAGCTGGGCTCTGGTCCCTGGCAGAAGCACTACAGGGTTAAGGATGAGAAGAAAGGCCAGGAACTGCAGCAGCACTTGGGGGTCCTACTAAAGGCCTGAAACTGGCACCCAGACACCAGCTAGCTGTCCAGCCGAGGCTTCTGGGACCAACTGTTGACTCTGCTTTCACAGCTAAGTACTTGAAATTAAAAGTGCAAATGTACTACCAGAGTTTGAGAATTGAGCATGGGGTTCAGTAAATGGATTTTCATTTTCCAGATAAAGGCTGCAACTATCAGCACTTTAAATGAATCTCTGAAATGTAGGTAGTGTCAATAAATACACTTGTCTGAAATGCTGTGGAGGTAGCCTGTGCCTGCAGAGGAGATGGATGCTGAGGGCTGTGGAAAGAAATGCTGCTCACCCACGTGGGGCCAGGCCAGTCACCAAGAACCTGAGGTCCCATAGGGCCCCTTTTTCCTCATTGGGCATCCGAGAACAATGGTGGATCTTGATGTGCACAATAGGGCAAAGAAGGCCAGAACTCAACTTGCTCAGAGCACTCTGGGAGGGGCAGGGAGGCTCAGGAACCAGAAGGTCAAAACTGGAGGAGGCAGGAGCACACACTGGGAACTCAATCTCTGACTACAAGCCCCACCTATTATTTTTGGCTTTTCTTCTTGCTTTTTTTGTGGTCCACAGCTGCCTTTAAAGGTCCTCTGGGACTTAGGGTAGGGCACATTCCTAACAATGGCATGGGCAAGGGGGACATAGAGGCCAAACAAAAACCAGCTATTTGGCCTATGACAAACCTGAACAACTGCCTGATGCCTACACTCTCCCCATGCCTACAATGCCAAAGCTCTCCCTACTGAGAGGGTTTAAATAACCATATTATCCCCAGGCCACAAGCCAGAGTGGACAGATTTCATGCTGGACTGATGGTCATGGGAGGTCACACTCAAGGGGATGCTCCAAAACACCTTTACATTTACAACTAGGTCAGTCTTGATTTCTCCCACCTCATGTTCTCTGAGACAAAAATCCTAAGGCCAACAACTTCATCCTCCCCCGAATCTCCTCCACCAAACCCAATGGGAAACTGGCACTCCATGGTAGGCCCTGGAAGAGGGCAGGACGCAGACTGCTGCAGCAAGAGTGTAGGTTAGATCTAAGGAGGAACACTGTGCTGGGCATACCGTCAACAGCTACAGAAAGGACACCAGGGAGCCATCTGTTCTCAGTCCAGCTTTACCAGAGGGAAATATGCAGGTATCTGTGGCTATGGGTGGGGAGGCCACGTGGCAACCAGACCACACCAGAGCCACACCAGGCATACCCAGTACTCTCAGGAGAATTGAAGAGTGGTGACCCCTGGGCACAGCAACCCTCCACTCTTGGGAGCTACCTTCACACCGGTTTCAGGCAGGGGAGGTTGTATTTATGTTCCAAGTCTAGAATTATGAAGGATGCTTAAAAAATAAAAAATAAAAAATAAAAATAAAAAACCCTTTTCTACATCACCAGTTATAAAATCCAGTATGCTGTCTCCCTGTAACCAAGAATTCAACTGCCTAACCCCCTTTCCTCTTTGTCAGAGTAACTAGGAACCAATAATTTTGCAGCAACAGGACTTTGAGAGTCATGGTTTCCAAACTGAAAACACACCAAAATGCCATACAGTGGATTTGCAGGTTTTAGAGCTGTATTTCAAAACTAAAATCAGAGTGAAAATGAAGATTTTTGAAGGTCATGGAAATGAAATGAATACAGATGAAGTCACTTGGGTGCTTTTTAAAGATGCTCTATTTCATTTAAATGTTCCAATAAGGAATAATCTCAAATCTGCTTTTCCATGTGTTCATCACCTCAATGATACAGACACATTGGATCCTATTTCACAAACAGAAACAGAGCATCTTTAAAGTTAGAGAAATCAGCATAGCTTACTTTACCGAAAATTCACGTTCAAAATGGTGCATGCTCTACTGAAAACAGCAAAGAGAAAAAGAGAGGGGACACAAGTCATTATTCAGATTTTAGTGTCATTTAATCAAACAGTAACCGACAGCAAAATATTAGTCTGAGTCACATGCTAATTATTACTGTAAAACTAGTATATACTTAACCCCCAAATGCCCTGGTTTATAAACACAAGTGTGACCCTTATAGAACATGGCAAACATACTCCTTATACTAGTATCCTTCCTCCTCACAATCTTTCTTTTCCAAGCCTGTTGGGTGCTATTTTCATTTATTTACAAGCACAACACTCCCTTCAAAAGAACCACAGAGATTTTCTCTCCTCTGAAGAGCAGAATGGATGCCAGCAGCGTACTTCATTCTATTATTATCAAGAGGGGAGCAAAGGAAAACTCATGACTTTTTTCCAATCGAGTCTTCTATTGTCCAGAGATTTATCTTTTTAAAGTGGGGAAGAGCAAAAGCATAGGACTGGAGCTTCTGAGCAGGCAGCCTCCCTCCCCTAGACCACCACCTAGTGAAGTGGACTTAAGGCCATTTAAAAAGAAAAAAGCAAGGCAAATGTTTTTGTCTCCTTTCAAACTGATTAGATTCCAGATTAAAAGTGAAAGATAATACTTTCCCAGATAGTGAATCCCACAGTTCCTAAGGAAAGCCTCTGTCCCTGTGCTGGGAGGAAAATCCCATCCCCTGGGGAGGGGAGGACAATTGAGGCCCCATGGGTGGTGGGCAGGGCAGGCCAACCACCTGCTGTCACAGCATGACAACTCTGGAAGAAACAAAGGATGCTGGGAACATCTGCCTCCCCACTCTCCCTGTACCAGGGGGTGACTCGGGAGGAGCTCGCACCCCTGGGACTGTGCTTGGATGTAGAGAAGAAAGGATGAGAGTGGGCGCCCCAGGTGGCAGCAGGAGGCAGGAGAGCAGAGTCAACACTACAGGGCAGACCTGCTGACCCCAAGAGCACTGATTTGTGAACATGGTTTTGTTTGGGGTTGTTTTTGTTTTTCCCCCAGTGTTGGGGATGGAACTCAGGGCTTACACATGCTAGGCAGGTGTTCCACCATTGAACTGCATCTCCCCTTATTTTTATTTTTATTTTTTCACTTCTGGCAGTTTGAACCCAGTGCCTCACACATGCTAGGCAAGCACTCTATCACTGGGCTGCTCCCCTAGCCATTTTTTTATTTTTTATTTTGAGACAGGTTCTCACTAAGTTGCTTAGGCTGCCTTTTACCTTGAACTTGTGATCCTCCTGCCTCAGCCTCCTGAGTCACTGGAACTATAGGCATGCACCATGGCATCTGGCTAGCTTTTGGTTTATTGAGATAGGGTCTCACTATGTAGCTCAGGCTGGACTGGAACTTGCTATGTAGCCCAGGCTGGCCTCAAGCTCAAGGTCCTTCTGCCTTAGCCTCCTGAGTATGGAGGCTACAGGTGTGAGCCACCAATGGCTTGCATGTAACTTTTGAAAAAGAGAAGCAGTTATTACGGCCAGATACACCAATATTGAGCCTACAATGGGTTTCAGATTTTGAGTTACCTAGGAAAATTCTGGAAGCTCAAACACTCTAAATCAATTCATCTCTTTTTTTGATCCTTTAAGCCTTTCTCCTTTATTAATTCTTAACTTTCCTTCCTGTTCTTTAAGGTCTCAGCCACTCTCTGTACTCATGAGGCTGTCTGGCCTCCTCCAGCTCTCCAGATTTGAAACTTCCCTTTCTCTTTCCTCTTTCTCACTGCTGGATCTCCTTTCCTCAAACTTACTGCTTAAAATTAAACTGTTAGCAAGAAGGGCTAGAATTCTCTGGCAGCAAGGCATTCATAACTTATAGCTAATGATACTTAACTGCTTACAGGGCCTTGTCACATACACTAGCTACCTAATAAAGGGCAGGGGCTCTTTTAGAGGACAGCTTCAAAGAATGGAAATTACTTGTGTAATGTCACAGTAGGCAAGTGATAGAGGTAGGAGACTGCCCAGGTTCTCTCACTCTATATTCAGGGTCCTTTTCACACCAGCCGAGTACAGCGTTTAATAGCTCAGACCCTACAGGGTACCCTGAAAGAAGCAGGCCCTCAAGAAATGAGCTAAATGAGCAAAGGCAGAACAAAGGTCAAATCCTGGCTCTAACAGCTCACCCTACTTGTGTGACCTTGGCTAAATTCTCTTAACCCTACAAGAGCCTCGGTTCCTTGATCTGTAGAATGAAGCTAACCTGCAATCCACTCTAGTTGGGTAGGAAACTATGTGTAAGGATTAAACGAAACAATGACTACAAATCACTTAGAACAGTACCTGGCACAATATAAGTGGGTGTAATATGCTAGATATAATTATTAAAAACACCAACAACAGTTTAGGGCCTACTGCTTATTTAGCTTTCCTAAAACACTCTTTTGCAAATCTGCTTTAAAAAAAAGTAGCAAGGTAACAAGCCTGTCTGCTCCCAAAGTGGAGTGGGAGCAAATATTTAAATGTATGTAAACTAGGACATTTTAAATCACTCAGCTGTATGAATACAAAGTTTAAACACTAGTCCATGACATTTACCAAGAAATAAGCCTGGATAAAAAATTTTAAAGTTCTTGAGTGACCTTCCCAAGGCAGGAAACAATTATTAACAAAACAGGTGTTAGGAATGTTCTCACTGAAAAAAAAATAGGGTCTTAGTAAAAAATATTAGAAATGCCACCCTGCCTGATAGGCTTGTCAGCAGACTTGAGGAAATAGTATTATTCTGGGGACTTCAAGAGGCCTCAAGAGAAGGAGCTGCAGAGAGAAAAAGGAGGTTCTCAATTGCTGGAAAGGGCTTCTAAAGGCAAGACCTCTTCACTAAGAAACATCTGTTACTTTGTCCCATCCCAAACATAACTGCAAGTTAAGACCACATTTAGCTACCATCTATTACTTAAAATTGAGATTCTCAGGAAGGAAGGCCCAATACAACTCAGGGCCAAAGCTGACCTGTTACTGCTGATCCACCATTGAGCAAACTGCCAAAGGGCAGGCAGGGTCCCCATGGGATTTAGAGTACATGTGATCAGAAGGAACTGTGAGATGATCTCCCCTAACTGCTGCTTTTTTGCCCTTTACCAAGGAGGTAACCAAAACCCTGCTGTGGAAACTGGCTTATTCATGGTATGGGTAACTAACAGGGTAGCAAGGACTTCCTAAGCACCAGGTGCTGCTCTATGGCCTGAGACATGGAACCCACTGAAGCCTCCTAGTAACACAAGAAGGCAAACAACTGGCATGATCCTCATTTACCAATGGTAAACTCGAGGCACAGAGAGGCCAAGTGCCTCACCCAAGAACTCAGAAACAGCAAGCAGAAGGCCCCAGCTTAGGTTCCCAGAATCTTGGTGCAGTTCTTAGGGGTTCCAGGTTGAACTGTGACTAAGATGCTACCTTTTGCAGGAATTCTTTTAAATTAACACTAGGTTTTGAAAACTAAGAATGTCCCTTCATTGTAAAACTAGAAGATACTATCCTTGATATAAAACCATAAATTTGGTCTAGAAGTAAGGACATAAACTGAAATAAATGTGATTCCTTCGGTACAATGGGCAATGGTGGCACAAGGTGGTAAGAAAGATGAGCCCAACGAGAAGCTGGCCTTCTCTCCTACAAGCAGAAACCAGTGTAAGGAGCGGCTGGCCAACCCTGGGCCTGCCTCACCCAGCAGAGTCCCTGAAGATAGAGCAGACTGATGCAAATCCACCAAAGAGGATTTTTAGAGGAATGCCATGGGTACAATATCACGACACCACTACCTGATGGTATTCCCGATGCCTTGCATAGACTGAAGCTCAAGATACTGCTTGTTGATGGTCTAGTTTTTCAGGTAAAGATCTTTAATTTAAGGGGAACTATTGAGAGAAAGCCTGCAGCCATAGCCCTGTGGCATCTGATCCCGTCAGATCTCAGAAGCTAAGCAGGGTCCAGCCTGGTTAGTACTTGGATGGGAGACTGCCTGGGAACACCAGATACTGTAGGCTTGGGAAAAGGACCCGGCAACCCACTCCCAAAAATTAATCCACCATTGAAAACCCTATGAATAGCCGGGCATGGTGGTGCACACCTGTAATCCCAGCGGCTCGAGAGGCGGAGGCAGGAGGATCACAAGTTCGAGACCAGAGGCAGTCTGCGTAACTTAGCGAGATCCTGTCTCAAAAAGTAAAAATCAGCTGGGGGTGCAGCTCAGTGGTCCAGCACTTGCAGAGCATGCAAGCATGAGGCCCTGGGTCCAACACCCAGTACCACAACAAACAAACAAACAAACAAAACAAACAAAAAAACCCCTATGAATAGCAGAAAAGCACTAACAATAGTGTTTCACTGTTGTACGTAGGGTCACTATAAGTTGGATACCGACTTGACGGCACCTAACAACAACAACAACAACATTGGGAAAAAATGTTACTAGGCTTGGACCCTAAGGAAAACATTTGCCTGAACTGTGTCTGTCATTTTGGAGCTCCTGAGGTGCTAAAAAGGAGCTATGGCTTTATCTGTCATCTCTGCAACCCAGGGCCACATACAGTCCCTAAAAAAACACAGACTCCCTGTAAGTGCATCCTGAGTACACTTTCTTTTTCATACTGGAGAATTTAAACCTAAGGCCTTGCACATACTTTGCAAGTGCTCTACCACTGAGCCACAGCCCCTCTTTATTTTGAGGCACAGTCTTGCTATGTAGCCCAGACTGGCTTGGAACTTGCAATATGTAGACCAGGGTGGCCTCAAACTCACATTGATTCTCCTGCCTCAGCCTCTCAAGTTCTGTGATTACAGGTGTGCACCACCACACCAAGCTCCTTTTTTCATTTTTTATTTTCAGGCAAGGACTCACTAAGTTGCACAAGCTGCTTCTGGCCTCAAACCTGTAATCCTTTAGCCTCAGCCTCCTGTGTGCTGAGATTACAGTTGTGTGCCACTGTGCCTGGCTCTAAATACATCTTGAATGAATAAACTCACTATGGGTATTCAGTTTAAGGCCTAGAAAGGTAGGTTGCTAGGCAAATGTTAAATATTAGTTATTTTTGTTGGGTGTGGGGGCACATGTTTGTATTCCCAGTGACTTGGGAAGCAGAGGCAGGAGGATCCCAGGTTCAAGGCTAGTGGCAGCCTGTGTAATTTAGCAAGACCTTGTCTCAAGACAGAAAAGTAAAATAATGGGCTGGGGCTGTGGCTAAGTGGTAGAGTGCTTGCAAAGCATGTGAGACCCTGGGTTGACTTCTCTGTAGCACCAATAAATAAATCAATCAATCAATCAATAAATAAATAGTTGTTTTTGAGATGCATTAAAACAAATGGCCGGTAGAGGTCAGAACGCAGTCTTTGGAGTGAAGTCAATGATTTCATCAACAAAACATTAAAGGAAATGAAGAAAAGAAAAGGCTATTATTTTCTGGGACCCTCTTCTCTCTGTCAGTCCTTGTGCTTAGCTCTTGATGTGTTTTCCTTTTAAATCCTCATGGTTCCCTTGCAGGGTTGTTGTTGTTGTTGTTGTAGGTGCTGTTAAGTCAAGTCCTCCTCATAGCAACACTCTCAGGGTTTTCAAGGGCTGATTGTTTTGGGATTGCTTTGGCAGTGGATTGTTACATCCTTCTCCCATTTTTTGTGGTGCTAGAGGTTGAAGACGGGTCCTCAGAGAGTGCAGTGCAGTGCTCTACAAACTGAGCTAAACCCCAGCCTCCTTTCAAGGTTTTTGTTGTTGTTGTTAGGTGCCCTCGAGTCGTGTCCGACTCATAGCAGCCTTTATAGGGTTTTCAATGGCTGACTGTTTTCAGGATTACTGGAATGCCATGTCCTTATCCCATTTTTGCAGTGCTGGGAGTTGAATTCTGGATCTCAGAGACTGCAGAGTGGTGCTCTACCAACTGAGCTAAGTCCCAGCCCTCCTTTCAAACTAGGTACCATCAAATTCATAATACTGGCCCCTGCCACGTCCACCACCTATAGATGAGGCTTTTCCAATGTTGACTCTAATTATAGAAAATTCTTCTTTCTCTTTTCTCATTCTAAAAGTTATTTCATCTCATGCAAACTTGCTACCATGTGAGGCAGTTCTCATTTAAGGCAGAGGTAAATTACAGAATTCCCCTCAAAAGACTGAACAAATTGCAAATTCCACAAAGCATTTAAAGATGAACTGCCCAGAACTACATCTAACACACATAGTGAGGTGCTCTGTACTCTAAACACTTTACTTATTAAATGAGGGATTAAGAATCTCACTATTTTTTGCCAATTTCCTTAATATGTTCATATGGCATAAAATTAATAATGTATCTTCTAGAAAATGGTTCAACATAGTCTGAGCACTATTTCTACAGAAATTCCTGGTCAGCACAAACAGGTCACCTGTACAAAAGACAGATCTGTCTTGATCACTATTTGTGAGGTTTATATAAAATCTGACAAAGTCAGACAGAGAAAAAGAATGTCATCCTCATCAGCCAGGTACTTTGCTATGCGAAAACCAGCCCTGGCCCCAGAACATTCTGCAGTAAGCCACCAGTAACTGCTCTCACCAGCAAGGAGAACCACCAACCAGAATCAGGGAGTTCAAACTAGCTTTCTGGCATTTGCTTGTTGTCATTGTCTCAGGTGGGTCAGCCAGAGATATTTGAGAGCAGCTGGGTCATGTTCCTGATAGCTTCTAGCCATTGCCATAAGGATTAATGAATATGTTATTGTCAACTTATATATCAATGCTGCCAATCCTGCCAATGACTCTCCTCTCAAACAGCTGCAGGAGCTCTACTAAGAACAGCTGACAAGCTCTGGGCAGCACAACCAGCTCCTCAGACATCAAGAACATCTGGCTCATTTAAGAAGTAAAAGGAGATGTGCTGCCCTGGGTTCTTTCTGGGTTTGCAAAATGGTTAGGAGACAGATTTTAGTTCAAAAGGGGGAGAAGGAAATAAAGACAGTATTATGAGACCATCCTACAGAATCAGAAATTATTTTTGTAGGTAGTCTTCAAAACAAATTCTAATTTTTCAATAAAACTCACAGTATCTGATTTAATTCACATGGGCCAAACAAAAGGGTAATGATAGAGAAATACTGAGAAAATGAAATACATTTCAGAGCAGAATAGAGTGCAAGGCATTATCAGGAAGCCAGAATGCAGTGGTATTTCACTCTGCACTTAGGCCTCTTACCAGTGCTGCTCTGAGACAAAACCCACAATTAGGATGGCCTCCCAGAGGAAAAGGTTCTGGTGGGACAGGGCCTCAGGCAGTTTTATTTCAAGACCAGTTCTGATCCAAGAAGCCCTGTGTAACGCTTTTCAGCAAAAAGAGCAAGCTTTCATCAGAGCATGGCTAGTGGTCCTGAAACTAGTCAACTTCCTATGAACTGCGAGCTTGGAACCCTGGCCCCTCAGCAGTCCCACGTAACACAGCTAACTTGCAATCTGACTGGTCCCTCTGGAGAAGGCTGGTGCTAATCTGTTCCTGAAATGTGTAAGCCCAGGGAGGAGGAAAATGAGCCCAGTTCTTCCTGTTAGGGGAGAGGAGAGCAGCAAGTCACCTTACCACATTACTAACCTGCTGTCGAGGGTGGAGTTGGAGATGACGGAGACGTGAGAGGCGAGCTGGCCCCAGATCCTGCTAAGATAAAACACAGAAACTCTCATGGGGCCCGGAAACACACCCTGGGAACCTGGTGCCTGCAGAAAGCCACCACTGTGTGAGAACTTGCAGTTGGCCTAGTGTGTGGGCTTTGTGGAACAATGTGATATAGAACAGAAAATTCAGAGACCGGACCTAGTGGCAACAGCTTTTCGCCCTGATGCCAGCCAGGTCCACTTCCTTCCTCAGGCCACTAAAGGCTCACTGACCAATTTGTACAACCACTGGGTAGACACTGTCAATAGTACCTCTTCCTGACCCAACCCCATCCCTGGGTAATGACAAATAACAGAGGTCATGGGGGCACAGGGCAAAGAGAGGTACAGAGAAGCCTGGTAGGGCCCTCTCAAAGGAACGCAGGGGCTCCTCACAGCATCACCCAGCACTGCTTTCCGTATGTATGTATGTATGTACGTATGTCCGTCCGTCCGTCCGTCCGTCCGTCCGTCCGTCCGTCCGTCCATCCATCCATCCATCTATCTATCTATCTATCTATCTATCTATCTATCTATCTATCTATCTATATTTTTGAGACAGGGTTTCACTATGTAACCCACACTGGCCTAGAACTTGCTATCCCCCTGCCTTAGCTTCCTGAGTCCTGGAATTATAGGTGTGTGCCACCACACCCAGCTTTGCTTTGGGTAGAAGTTCCATTTCATCAACAGGTATATTCTGTTAAAGAAGAGTCAGCCTGGGCCGACTGTGGATTTTCCAGGTCTATTTTTATATGAAATTTAGTAAGTATCCTTATTTATACTAAAACACAGCACAAAACTGCGTATGTTGCAAGTTTTTCCTGACCTAATAACTTGGCTATATTTCAGATATTCCCAAGTTTTCATCATCTCCCTGTAGCTCAGAAATCCCTACAAAATATCCTTCTGGCTCGATGTGGAAGTAGTCTCCTGAGCACACAGAAGTTCCTCTGTAAGCCTCTTCTGTGAAGATAGGAAGCCCCTTTCCACATGCAGACGTCCTATGGAGAGGCCTGCCAGAGCTCTCTCACCTGGGGCTGCCTGGGCTGAAAAACACACGCACCCAAAGCGGGGGCTGTGGTCACCCAACACTGAGAAGCCACCACTAGCTGCTCTGGGTAGGCCTCCAGCCATCACTCCACTCACAACAAAAAGGACACATTTGTTGGTGCCTCATGGACACTGAGGATGCTGAAAGACATCCTAATTAACCACACCTCCCTCCAATTTGCTACCTTCCATTATTTGCGGAATTCTCTCAGCTCCCTATAAAACACAAGAGGCATTTTCCTCAAAACGGAGGTAAAACTCAACACATGATGTTTTCTTGTTTACAGTGCTAACAAATTTTAATGGGGACAAGACTGAACTTGTGATTCCAGTGGTCCATGAACGATGTATACATTTCCATCAATGACCACTGCTTGGCTTTCCTAAACTCTTTGAGGATATGATGGTTTCTCAGAGTCCTTAGTGTCCCAGCTGGGTACATGTGGCACAGAGCTCTGCAGGGAGGCAGGGTCTCAGGAAGGTAGAGAAGCCAGAGTCAGTTTTTCTTCCCTTTATAAACTGGATGTTGGACAGAATGACTGCCAGAAAGACATGCTGGCTGGAGACATGAATCTCACCTACCTGATGACTGGCTCTTGCCCATCCCATTAACAATGAAGAAAATAGACTTCCAACTCTGAAATTATTATTAGCCACAACTGCTTCCCTCCCCAGAGCCTGCCTTGCTCCTCACGGGGCCCTTCTCCCCTGGTTCACCTTGTAGCTCTCCCTGAGCCTGTCTCTAGCCTGGTCCCTGTAGGGGTATCAATATGATTCTCGACCTCCTTCTAGATGCCCAAGTCTTTCTCACTTTAACATTTCCCATTTCTAGCTCTGCCCAAACCACTCACAATCTTCAGCTGTGGTTAGTGCAGCCCTCCAGGATACAACCCAGTCCCCTTGTGCCCCTCTCAGAGTCTCCTCTGCCCCAGGCAGACATCCCCCTGGCTGACTTCCCGAAAAGAATGAGGCATGACCTGTGAACATCCTCAATTCCCTTCCTACCCTTTTTTATTATTATTATTATTATTTTTTTTTTTGAAATGAGGTGTCTGTATGTTTCCCAGGCTAGTCTCAAATTCCTGGGCTCAAGCTATCTCTTGTCTCAGCGTCCTGACAGCTGAGACAACAGGTGTGCACCACCCCACCTGGCCCTTCCACTTTTAAACACCTTTGCCCCTCCTCACTTCTGCCTCCGGGAAGAGATGGGTTTCCTCCACACCTGACGCTGACGGTGGGGCTGGATGCTACACTTGGTCTTCTAGCTCCTCAATGACTTTCTCTTTCGCATCTTTAGTTTTGCCCTCTGCTAGGTCCTTCTCCTACCTAAAAGTATAAATTGGCTAACACTCAACCCTTCAGTCTCGCCTTCCCATGAACTCCCAGAGCTGAACCTGCTCTCCGGGTTAGAGTGATACCTTCTCTTCTCTATGTCAAATTCTCTTCCACAGACTCACAAACTAGAACTGCAAGGCCCTCAGGGATCACTCAGTCTGGCCCTGACGTCCAAAGATGAATATTTAAGACCTACAGCCAGCAAGGTCAGGTGAGGGGCAGCTGGGAATGGGACTGAGGACTGCCAACTCACGACAGGGTTCTTTGTACCACCTTGGCCTTTCTGGATTGGTGCTTCCTGCCAACCCCACATATTGTTGATCCACTCAGAGGGGCATATCTTCCTACCTCAGGTGGTCCAGAGAAGAAGGCAGGATTTGAGGTTGTTTTGGTTTATGTAGGCTCTCCTGAGAAACAGGAGGCCTTGCATTTTATGTAGGAGCTGTTTTTCTTCCATGGCAAGTGTTCCTGTCTTTTGCTGATGGAGTCTAAGCATCAGTGCAGAGGCAAAACTACCCAATAACCTCCCAGGTCCTCCCACCACTTGAGTCCTGAGCCTCTGAATGATGTCATAATCCTTCATTAGGGACAGACATCTGTTCTGTACATTGTCCAGTCTCTGTCTACAACCCCAAACCTCTGGACCAATCACAGATGGCTGACCCTGACCTCTGCATATTGGGCCCCACTACAACTTATAACCAGTTACCTGAATTGTTGGAGTTGCTGTACTTTGCTGAATGCTCTTCACTATTTTCAATAGCAGATCGTTTTGACTTCTTTAAAAATAGAAGAAGGGAGTAAGGGAAGCAAAAAATAAATATGCTGAAGCGGAGTGTTAGAATAAAAATTTTCCAGGCATTTGGTTAAACTACAGATGAGGGCATATTTTGCCTTATAACTTAATATAGTGAAGAAGCCACAAGCCAAAACTAAAGGGAGAGATAAAACCAAGAATGCTGACTTTACTATCTCAGGCCAATCATTTCCTCCAATTACGTTATGCTGTAATGAGCCCAGCAAGCCAAGAAACTACATGGTTCATTGCTCTGCTGATGTTGTGTGGCTTTTTTAAAAGCTACAAACAAGTCATCTGGAAATACTTTTAGCTTTCAAGGAGAAATAGCACAAAATCTGGCTCTAAATGTGCACCATTAGTCTAGAAGTGTCTTTACATGTAATCAAGAATTCGCAGAGAGAATATAGGGACACTAGGCTTACCTTCCGGGCTAAAATCTTTCTCTTTTTTCTTTCTTCCTCAGATCCATGGTGTGACTGAGCTCTCGTCAGTCTTCTATGCTGGTGAATCTTTAAGAGATCACAATCCAGCACAAATGTAAGCAAATCAAACATAACATTGTTTCCTAATGAAAATCTTCTCCAACATGTTTGGCCAAATCAAATTGCTTGGATTAAAAAAAAAAATCTTTTTTAGCCTCTCTGCCCTCTGGCTCAAGACTAGATGTCTAGGAGAAGAGCATGCTAGGGGATGAAGATATTTTTTACACACACCCCCCCCCATTCTTCCCTGCCTTATCTCTTTCACAGAAGAATTTGGTTCCTGGCATCTTTACAGCAAGGACCAGATACGCTGCCAACCACCACCACCCAGCATGTCCTGATCATGAAGGATGATTCTGTTTTATATATGTATTTGTTTCCCCATTGACTGAGTTGTTTCAGGGCACAACTGTAAAGAACTCAGCTCTGTGTCACAGCACCTAGCCTGGAATCTTGTTGAGATAAAGTACACACAAAATGTTTATGGGGTGCACAATCAGTCAGAAGTCAATCCCTGTGAATAGAGTGGCAGAGGATGTGGTCACTAAAAGACCAAAGGACAATGAGGAACTATTATGACTTTACCTGCTTCTGTTCTTCAATTAGTCTCTTTTCTATACATTCTTTGGCAATTCTCAATGCCTCTTTTAACTTTGTGGGAATCTGAAAGAAGAGAAGGTACATGATCTATTGAATAAAGTGGTCAGAGATTCTCCCAAGTCCTGGAGTCACTGATGAGCCGCTGTTTATCAAGACGGAAGACCTCTGGAATAAAACCAATCAAAGCTGTCCACTCAAATTCTATCCCAGCCACTTTCACCTTTCCAGCATTTTTTAGCAATCAATGTATAAAACTAAAACATGAACATGCTATGTATTTCAAGTAATTCAAGTGTCTTCCTGTACCGCCAAAACAATCTTGAAGAAAAACAGAGATTTCACACAGCCTGATTTCAAAACCATTACATAGCTACAGTAATCAAAACAGTGTTGTACTGACATAAAGAGAGATACTTAGACTAATGGAACAGAACACAGACCCCAGAAATATACCCTAGTATATATGGACAAATGATCTTTGACAGGAGTGCTAAGAACACACAACAGGGAGAAAACAGTCTCTTCAATAAAGGATGTTGATAAAACTTGATGTCCACAGAATAAGGAATGAAATTGAATCATTAACCTTTCACTATATATAAAAATTAATTTAAAATGGATCCAAGACCAAAATGTAAGACCTAAAACTATAAAAGTCCTAAAAGAAAACTCAGAAAAAAAGCCTTCATGACATTGGATTTGGTGATGATTTTTTCCCTCTGAGGCAGGATTTCACTATGTACCCCAGGCTGGCCTTGAACTCACTTGGTTTCTTGTATATAACATCCAAACCAACAATGATAAAAGAAAAAAAATAGGTAAATTGGATTTCAATACAACTTAAAACTTTTGTTCAACAAAGGACACTCTCAACACTGAAAAGACAAATACTTGCCAATCATATATCTGATAAAGTTTTAATATCCAGAATACACAAAGGAGCTCCTGCAATTCAACAATAAATGTAACCCAATTAAAAAACAGGCAAAGACCTAAACAGACACTTCTGCAAAGAAAAGACACAAATGGTCAAAAACGCACATGAAAAGATGCTCAACATCTCTAATCATTGCAGAAATGCAAATCAAAACTACAATTAGGTATCACACCATACTCATTAGGATGGCCACTATCAAAAAATAAAATAACAAGTGTTCACAAAGATGTGCAGAAATTGGAGCCCTTGTGCCACCATGCTGGGAAGACTCTAATGTGGTATAGCCATTGTGGAAAACAATACAGAAGTGCCTCAAAAAGCTAGAAGTAGAATTATCATATGATCCAGCAATTCTATTTCTGGGTATATAGCCAAAAGAGTTGAAAGTAGAACCTCAAAAAGATAGTTCCACACTCATGTTTATTACAGTATTATTTATAATTGCCAAGAGGTGCAAGTAGCCCAAATGTCAAGCAACAAAGAATAAAGAAAATATGGTGTGTTTGTGTGTGTGTGCATACACATAAGCACACACAATGGAATATTATTAAGCCTTAAAAAAGAATGAAATTCTGTCACATGATACAACATGGACGAATATTCAATACAGTGTGCTGAGTGAAATAAGCCACTCATAAAAATATAAACACTTAATGTCTCTTTTAACTTTGGCCTGCAGCTGTACCACTGTGGCGTCTGATCCCATCAGATCTCTGAAGGTCTAAGCAGGGTAGGGCCTGGTTAGTCCTTGGATGGGAGACCGCCTGGGAACACCAGGTGCTGTAGGCTTAGGAGAAGGACCTGGCAACTCACTCCCAAAAAACAGCCATTGAAAACCCTATGAATAGCAGACAAGCATGACAATAGTGTTTCACCTGTTGCACATAGAGTCCCTGACCCAATGGAACCTAACAACAACAATAACTTTTAACTTTGTGGGAATCTGAATGAAGTGAAAGCATATCATCTATTGGATAAAATGGCTAGAGATTCTTCTGAGTCAATAAGTAGTTGATTATCAGTACTAACACAACATAAATAATGTAATATAAATTATTCTACTTATATGTGACATCTTGTTGTTAGGTGCCATTGAGTTGAGTCTAACACAAATCAACCCTATGCACAACAGAACACACTACCTGACACTGTGCCATGCTCAGCACCATGTCAGTGCTTCTCTGCTATTCATAGAGTTTTCAATCACTGATTATTTCATGAGCGGGCTGCTGGGTCCTTCTCCCAAGCCTATAGTACCTGGTATCCCCAGGCAGGCTCTCATCCAAGTACTAAACCAGGCCAGACCCTGCTTAGCTTCCAAGATATGACAGAATCAGACGTCAGAGTGGTATGGATGTAGGCATGTGGTACCTAGAGTAGGCAAAAATCATGGAAACAGGAAATAAAATGGTGGTTCCAGGAGCTGGAAGAAGGGGGGAAATGGGAAGTTGTTCTATAGGTACAGAGTTTCAATTTGTAAGTCTATAACACCATGGGGATGTACAATTAAAAATTATTAAGAGGATGCATCATATGTGGTTTTGACCTCAATTTAAGATATAAAGTTCGTCAGAACACACAAATTCAAGTAATTATAATATTTTATAATTTCAGAGAGATTTTCTCTATAAAAGATTCATGTTCTGAATTTCATAAGTTTAGGCTTTTTCCTGTTTTTCTTTCTTTTTTTTTTCTTTTCCCTGCACTGCTGAGGTTTGAACCCAGGGCCTTGTGCATCCAAAGCAAGTACTCTATCACTGAGATATACCCTTAGCTCCTTATTTCTGAATTTATTAGCTTTTCAATCTATGAGGAGCCCAGATCTGGAGAACAGACACCCAGATCATATCATCATCATCATTGTCATCTTCCTCCTCCTCTGTGTGTGTGTGTGTGTGTGTGTGTGTGTGTGTGTGTGTGTGTGTGTTGCTTGGGATGAATGCAGGGCCTCGCATACGCTAAACAAGTGTTCCACCGCTGAGCTATACCCCAAGCCCCATTTTTATTTTATTTATTTTATTTTTAAAATTTATTTTATTTTATTCTTTTGCAGTACTGGGGTTGAACCCAAGGCCTCGTGCTTGCATGCTCTGCAAGTGCTGGACCACTGAGCTGCACCCTCAGCCCATTTTTTGCTTTTTTTGAGACAGGGTCTCACTAAGTTATACAGAGTGCCTCTGGTCTCGAACTTACAATCCTCCTGCCTCTGCCTCCCGAGACGCTGGGATTACAGGCATGCGCCACCACGCCTGGCTTTTATTTTTTTATTTTGAGGCACGGTCTCACTAAGTTGCACAGGCTGCCTTTGGCCTTGAACTCAAGATCCACCTGCCTCAGTTTCCTGAGTTGCTGAGATTACAGGTGTGTGCCACAGTGCCCAGCTTTTATTACAAATATTTAAGTTTGAACAAGCCTTGAGTAGGTAATACAGCCATCTGGTTCAAAACCCAAAATGCATAAAAAGAAAAAGATACAGTGAAAAGTCTCCCACCTCATCCCCTCCACAGGGGCAACCAATGTCACCAGTTTCCTATGTAACTCTCCACAAAATCAGTGTACAAAAAGAAATTAATGTTGTTTTTTTTAAAGTCATACGGGTTTTGCTGCAATAAAATAATAAAATCATAGTTTTTCTTCTTTGGCTTAGGGGAGGAACAAGGTCTAGTTCTAATTCCTGAATCCTGGGAAATGGAATGTCAGGGTTCGAGGAGAGCATAGCTATTGACGAAGCTGGATGAATACATTTCCTAAGATGTTTCAGTGAAGAAGAGAGGAATTAAAAAATTCTTCCCACTAAGCCAGGCATGGTGGCTCACACCTATAATCCCAGCCACTTAGGAGGCAGAGGCAGGAGAATCACAAGTTTGAGGCCAGAGGCAGCCTGTGCAACTTAGTGAGACTCTATCTCAAGATGAAAAATGGGGCTGGGAGTGCAGCTCAGTGGCAGAGCACTCGCAAAGTATGCTCAAGGCCTTGGGTTCAACCCCCTAGTACAAGGTGTCAGGATGAAGGAGAAAAAAACATTTCCCTTACTTCAGATCCAAAGAAGTTATTATTGTGAGAAATGCTCTAACTGGCAAACAGCACCAAGGAAAGCATCTCCCACTTCTACAGTATTCCACCTCACCCCAACTGGGCTTCTGTTGTTGTTTTGTTTTGTTTTGTTTTCTAATCTTATTTTCATGATACTAGTATTATGTGTTCTTTTGGAATATGGAGAGGAGAGAGATCACCCTTCAGCCTCCCCATCAGTCAGCATTAATTGCACACTGGTAAGAGCCAGGCCCTGAACCTCGAGTTTACACAGATGATCTCAGGTGTCCAGCGACAACAGACTGGCATTACTCACAATTTACACAAGCGTAAATGGAAACTCAAAGATTAAGTACTTGCCCACAGGTTCTTGACTAGGGTAATTTCCTTGACCCTCCTTCTAGAATGTTCTCCCTGGAATGTCTGGAGACATTTTCAGCTGCCACAACAGGCAAGGGTGTGGGGAGTATTACTGGCATCTAGGGGTGGAGGCTGGGGCTGCTGATTCACACGCTGCAGTGCACAGGTCAGCTCCCCCAGTAAATAATTATCTGACCCCAAATGTCAAATGCCATGGTTAAAAAACCCTGCTGTAGATAATGGCTAGTATCTGAAAAGCAAAGCAAGGCATCACTCTGGTTTTTCAGTTCCAAAGCCAATGCTCTTCCCACATCACACACTGCTTCCCTCAAGACTTCCTTCCAGATGTTTCTCTAGACACAGATGTTTGGTTTTACAAATCTATTTTATATCCTGCTTTTTAAAAACATTAGCCCAAGCCAAAATAATTTGCCATATTACTACAATGTCTTTAAATATTTCACTTTTATTAGATAAAACTAATTTTTAAATACATATACTAGAAATGATCAAACCAGTCCCTAACTGTAGGATATTTAGATTGTTTCCAAATTTTCTTTATTGTGTATCTTTTTTTCTTTTAGCTAAAAAAAAAAAAGTTAACTTCCAAAGCTAACTTATTCATGTTACAAATGCAAAAATGATACAAATTGATTTACCTTAAACTGTGGCTTTTCAGAAGTTGTTAGTAAAACATCACTGAATAATCTGTAAGGAAAACAAACAAACAAAATCTCACTTAAACAGGTGCATCTCAGAAGAGCTGGCTGATCCACCATTCCATGTTCATCAACAAAGGCAAAGGAGTTTACAGGACACCCAGTGTGACCTCAGGAACCACCTCCCATCCCCCACCGCCTCAGAGGTGTTACCAGGGGACTGGGCTACCAATGTACTACAGGTTGCTTTCCCACTGTGGTGCAACAATATATTTGCAAAACAATTTTTTTTTTTGCAAATAATATATGCAGGAGATATTTCTAAACAGAATTAATTTCCCCCCTTTTTCTTGTTTTAGAAAAGGATACAATTATGCTAGAACTCAGTTAAATAAAACTGTTCAAGTAAATGGAAAGGAGTAGTTCTCACTGGATCTAAGAGAAAAATAATTTTCTTCCAAGTATTTCTCATGCTTCATTTTTAAAAACAGCATCTTCTGGATTCTTTTCTTTTTTTTCAAATTCTTTTTTCAATTCTTTTTTCAAAGGTATGTTATTAAGGGCAATAGCATGAGAATTCTGAACTGTTTTGGCTTAGCATGGTTGCCTGGATAGTGCCCACGTGGAAGTAAGTCTATCCTTGAATACTCCCCTTTATAAAGACAGGAAATTCATACCAAGCAGAAATGCCAGGGTCTCCTTCTCCCCAGGGACTCCCCAGGGCACACACCCATTTCCTTCCTGACAACACATTTTCATTGAACACAGGTCATATCTCTTCTAGTGTTCTGCCCAAGGCTGAAGGCCATAGGGAGAAAGACTTACGTGAAAAAAAAAAAAAAAAAAAATTGGATTCATGTTAGAACTAAAAGACTGAGAGAAAAATGGAAGAGTTCTGGAGAAGGGAGTGTAAATGCAAACTCAGGTGAATTGACCTGCCTGTGGGCTGCTCTCTAACTACCAATGTATTTTATTCTAGAAGTCTGGGCAAAATGTTTTATTTTCCAAATGGGATCTACTTTTAAACATGTACATGGTTATTAATGGTTATTGTTTTGGAGACAGACACTTCAGTGTCCACGGAACCTAATAAGGTCACACACATAGGGCAGGGGCTTGTTTCTTCTGTTCATCAGTCTTCCCAGGGTACAAAACAGTGCCTGTCCTACAGGAGGGAAGAATGAATAAGAAACCTGAAGTCATCTATGTCCTCTGACTTTAGGCTGTCTCCTCCTGTTTGCCACCATTACTGTTGCCTAAGTACAGCTGTTATACAACAGCCCGGTATGGACAAACCACCAGGCCAGGAAACTCTACTCCCTGAGGATAAGAAACTTGCGATGGTCTCTCAGGTAGAAGTGGCAAAGCTGGGATCTACTAGCAGGTCTGTCTGACTCCAGCCATCTCTCTCTAACCACTCAGCCTCTGCTTCATGATGAACAGAAAATGTACATAAGGGAAAGGCCCCAAAGCACGGTATCAACTGCCTCCATTAACTATATGTAACCTTGTTTAAGGAAGAATGTCTTCTAAGCACGAAGCCACTAGCACAGGGCCTGACACATGCTAGATGTTTAATAAGTAGTATCCAGTGAGAGCCAGGCACCACAGTGCATGCCTGTAATCCCAGTGCCTCAGGAGGCTAAGGAAGTAGAATTACCAAGTTTGAAGCCAGAGGCAGCCTGTCTCAGAATAAAAACTAAAAAATGGTCTGGAAGCCAGGCACCATGGCACATGCCTGTAATTCTAGCAACTCAAAAGGCTGAGGCAGGAGGACCACAAGTTTGAGGCCAGAGGCAGCCTGCACAACTTAGCAAGAGTCTGTCTCAAAGTAAAAAATAGAAGAGGGGCTAGAGTGCAGCTCAGTGGTAGATCCCTTACCATAAGGCCCTGGATTCAACCCTCTAGTACCATCAATCAATCAATCAATCCATCAATCAATTGAAGAGTACCCAGTGAGCAAATGGACAAACAAATGCATGGGAGCCCAGAAACATACTGCCTCCTCCAAGACACCGGACCCACCAAGGCCTTGAGACTTGTCAAATATCCAGAGCCGGGGGCCAACGGGTAACCAGAGTGAGTCAGCAAGGAGAGGGTTTGAAGAGGGCTCTCCCTCCATACATCCTAAACTGGGAGCTCCACATGGACACATACACAGTGCTAATGCTGATGGAGGAGGAACATATGTGAAAAGAACACTGATATTCAAAGAGAGCAATCAGACTAAGAGCAGCGAGCTCACAAAGAAAGGTCATGGGATCACTGATGTAAGTGATCATCAGCAAGCAAGTCACTTCAACTCTGCAGGGATTGCAACTGAGTCTTTACTGTGGTACCAGGCCCTGGGCACAGTGGTCCAGTGTTCAACACAGTTATCAAGAGTACAATCAATGCATATGATTGACTTACGGCATCTGTAAGAGCCGGGAGACGGTAGGCATGCCATTTTTACAGGCCTCACAAGACAGCGTAGACTCCAACACGGCCACTTGAAATGAACAGATACACAGTTTAGTTCCACAGAACATGCTGGCAGATCCACTTGGTGATGAAAAGTTTGAGATGGCTTTGCAACAACTGTCTGCAGGCTGATCAGGACAGTGTCAAAATTCTTCACACACAGACAGATGGCATATGTGGGGGAGGGGGAATGCTGGCAACACTGGTGTTATTAACGATGCAAAAGAAATGCCTTAGAAATCACACACTGACAGAAAGCTGAGTATATTTCAAAGATAATTGGGGAAAAGATTCAAGATATCATTCATAAAAGTGTTTGTTCTCTTAATGGTGAAGTAAACACTATGCATAAGCAAAATCCTGAACTTGAAAGACACTTTGCTGCCTGCCTGCTGTTGATCAAAACTAGCACACAAAATGTCAGATGCTGATACCTCATCATCCAACACCTTGGATGCTATGAACCAGAGCAGCCAGATCTTTCTACCCACAGGTAGACTGTTCAGTTTCAGCTGTTCAAACTCAGCAAAGAACAGCCCCAGGGCATGTTCTCTTGCACTGCCTCATTTGACACTACGGCACTTGGTTAGAACGTTGACTCCCATATTCCAAGTGCAGTGTCCAAAAGCTGCCCTGCCCTCCTCTCTTTGCTCTAGCCATGAGTTCTGAGCTGACTGTGGAGAGGAAGGGAGCACCTCGGGATGAGTCAGCATCAGTTCCTGCGCCTTCTTCCTTAAGGTGCCTCCCGTCTCCCGGCCATCCTCAACTCACCTCCCTCAGGAAGGCTAAAGGCGCTCCTGGACCCTGTCTGCACACCTGGCTGGGCCTGGTGGGCTCTTACCTACCAGGCCTCCAGTCATGGCTCTCACGCTCTTTCCCAGTCCAATTCCAACCTTGGTCTGACTCCTGGCATCTGCCTGGGTCCTCAACATCAACTTAAAGTTGCCTGGTCCTGTCTTCTGTTTCTGATTAAGATTCAAGCTGGCCATACTTCTCTTCATACACACCTGTTTCCAGAATTCTAATGCACTTTACAAAGAGTTCTCCAAAGGTTTTGGATAGTCCAACAAATAGACAAGACATCTGAATGTTTGCTACGTGTATTTCTGGCTGCGGAAGATGGCAACTTCCTCTGGGTCTTTCCTGGACTCTGGAAAGGGGGTGAGTAGCTCAGTAGACTACCAGGGCCCGGAAGATCCCTCCAAACCCTGTACTGACCCACTGCCATGGATGGTGCAGGAGGAAAGGTATCCACAGGCACTGAGTCTGGGGGTCGTCCGTAAGTCATTTCATACAGTAAGTGGCCAAAGCAGTGGACATCCACACTTTCTAATGTCTGTGGAAGAAAGAGAGGAGTGCCATGTTCATCCTTCAGTTTGGGTTTGTAACCTCTCATTGCTTCTAAACCAGGCTTCCACTGAGAAACAAGGCCTAGGGGAAGACCCACTCCCAAAGCAACTCCAAAGACTTTTGTAAAAGCTCACAAGCCATTGTTCTAACCAAAGGTAGTGGTCCTACCTGGTATAGTTTTCCAATCAATGTGCAGTGTGGACTCCCTTCCGAGTCCCACCCACCACTTCAGCTTAGCCACTGAAGGACCCTGTAACGCTACATTGGAGAGCAGGGCCAAGGGGCAAGCCCTGCCTCAATTGAACCTTTCACTATTTGGCACACATCTCCTACATGGGCAGATAATGAGTCCCATCATGGCGATAATTCAGATCAAAAAATGAACCTATTGCTTCATTACTTTCGCAACTTACATTGATTTTCCTGAATTGTGTGAAGTAGGATCGGTAAAAGGAAGGAAGGCCCAATAAAGAATTCTCAAGGTCTAGCAGCCGGCAAGTATCTCCATCTAGCATCACATTGGAGGCATGAAGATGCCCATAAGGGAATCCCTTGTCATGTAGAAACTTTAGTACCTATTAAAAAATATGTATATGTTATAGTTTCCACCAATCTCATTCAGATACAAGATAGGTTTAACAGTTTTTTTTTTTAAGTTTTAGCTGGGGGTATAGCTCAGTGGTAGAGCACATGCTCAACATGCAGGCAGATCTGGGTTCAATCCCAGCTCAAAAACAAAAACAAGAAAAAATACTTTTTTTTTTAAGACAACAATATATTTTGAAACAAATCAAACAGGTCATTGAGGAGACTCTTCAAAAGAAATACCACCTCTGTCCACTCCTTTGGAAAAAGGAGTGATGCTGAATGCTTTCCAGCTGTGAGGCTGTCAGACGCAGCATCAAGTTCCCTCTTTTCCTAAGAACAGAGAAGCAGCTTGAAGGAACTAGCTCTGATGTCAAAAGGCTCTGCTGTGAGAGTTTTCTGACCCCAACTGGCCAGCAATCTTTGGGGCAGCCTTGACCTTTCTACACTGATGGGTAAAGCTATCATATCAGTGCTTCTGCAGTTACTCAGGAAAAGGGGTCGAGCTGAAAACATCTCTAGCCCAATCTCTGCTCAGAATATCTGGTTGTTTATTAATGGAAACATACTACAGGCTCTCACGAAAAAAGCAAGCTTTTCAGCTGCCATTGAAATAACAAGTGGCTCATCTAGCAATAGACATGCCTCGATACGACTCTGTGCAGACCTGGAGAACTAGAGCAGTGACTACCAGAGGGTGCCCAGGGCAGTCCAGTGAGGATCGGCAGAAAATACCACAACTTGTTTCTCGTATTACTGGTTTCAAAAATTGTATTTTTTTTCAACTGTAATGTACAAAATATATCAGGAGTGGTATATGTATGTACTTTATGGTTAAATACACATGACATGAGGGGCTGGGGTTTAGCTCAGTTGGTACAGTGCTGCTCTGCTCTGAGGCTCTGGGTTCGATTCCCAGCACTGCAAAAATGGGAGAATGATGTGGCAGCCGACTCCCAATATAATCCCCAAACAATCTGCCATTGAAAACCCTATGAATAGCAGAGAAGCCCTGACATAGTGCCAGGCAGGGCACAGTGCTGGGTAGTGTTTTGTTCTGTTGTTCATAGAGTTGCTATGAATCAGACACTACTGGATGTCACCTAACAACAACAACATGTAACATGAGGGGGATTATGCATAAGATTTTTACCTGTAGGGTTGCACAATTCAAGAAGCCTGGAGAATATGATCTAGAGGATGATGAAAGGAGTTCAAGGCTTTCTATTTCCTTTTCCTTTTTTCTTCTTCTTTTTGTTTTGTTTTGTTTTGTTTTGTTGTTTTTTTGTTTTTTTGGTGCTAGAGATCAAACCCAAGGTCTTGCAATGTTAGCGTTAAGCTTGCACTCCACCACTGAGCTGTACCTCCAGTCCCAATGTGAAAGGGTTTCACTGCTGGTTATCTGTCTTTCCTTCATTCCTTCCTTCCTTCTCTCCTTCCTTCCTTCCTTTTTTCCTTCCTTCCTCTTTTCTCTTCATCTTCCTCCTCTCTTTCTTCTCTCTTCCTTCTCCTCTTTCTTTTTTCTTATCTTTTTGAGGCACAGTCTCACTATGTAACCCAGACTAACTTGGGACTCCCTATGTAGTCCAGGCTGGCCTTGAATGCATGATCCTCTTGCTTCAGCCTGGGATTATAGGTGAGTGACAGCACACCTGGTTTTTGGTTATACTTCTATAAGGGAGCTACATGGGTCTATACCATATACTCTAGAATCTAATCCGCACCTTTTCAACAGTTTGGGAGGGCTGCAAAATTGAATGTAGGTTAGGAGCTCTTTAGGATTGGATTCGAGGTTGAGAGAGCTCTCTTAAGTGAATCCAATCTGCATGTGATTCCAATCTGCATCTGATTTGGTAGCCCTCTAAAACTGTTGAAAGGGTGAGGATTAGAATAGAGAATATACAGTATATGATATAACAAAATAAAAAATCTTGGCACAGTGATAAAGATCAACCAAAGATAACACAAAAATTGGTTTCCATATGGTAAATAAAATTCTTAAAAATCAGACACTAAATTCCAACAGCTAAAGCTTTTGGAATCTTGTAGATCTAAACTGCTGCCACCTTCATCTCAAATATTGGCTCATTGGGGTAAAATATGGCAATGCCGTCATGTATTTAAGTAATTAGAGAATGTCAGCAATTTTGAATACTGTCTGGGAACATTTTCATAAGAAAAATGTAATTCTTCATGAACCACCTCTGCGACTCAAACAAAAATTAAATACTTCTTACCTCTAATATCTGCCGTCCATATGTTTTTATTTGCTGGAGTTCAAGGCCCTGAATCTTCTTAGGATTGCAGTACTTCTTTAGGAATGGGTCCTTTGGTTTTGCCTTTGGAAAAGAACCAAGAACATTAAGAAAGCAGAAGAGTAGGCAATTTCTCCATTTGAGTTTCCTGAACAGGAAGGACTCCACACAGACTGGCATCAGAGACAACAGCCCACAGGATGAGGGTTTTTAAAATACAACAGTCTGTAGTTGGTGACAGAACGAAGCTGACCTGGCTTTGTCCCTTCTGCATCCCCGGGACATGTGCCTGGTCTTAACCTTAGCAGTCCCCAAAGTCTTGCACACTGTTAGAACCCTTCAGGACTGCTTTGTTAAATGAGAGACAAGCATTTTAAAAGTGACCCACCAGAGAAGCCTCCAAAGAAATGGACATACTCATTAGATGTCACCTTCCCACATGTGGGGAAAGGAATGCTCTATAGCTAAACTGGGTAGAGTCTTTTCAAAGAAAATAAAAACTTAAAAAATGTTCAGGGCCTAGTTTTCTGGAATCTTATGTATCAAGTACCAATAACAGGTTCTAAAGGGGCTTGAGAACATTATGCCCATGAAATTGTACCGTAAGTACCTTGTAGATCAGATCCTTCAAAGTTCCTTTTTCATTAAATGTCCTAATTAGCAATGCTGAGGATTCATTGGCTGTGGCAAAGGTTACCCGAAAGATGTAAGGGTGCTGCCAAAACAAAAAAGAAATTTAAGTTGATTTGCATCAGGATCTAAATCCTTTTAGGTCAAAGTTCTGCTTATGCAGAGTCAAGCACCGCCCTGGTGGTTTAGTTGCGTATTAATGTGGTGACATTTCTGAGCACTTGAATTTTTAAGTTTTTGGATGATGAACTAGTTCCTTCTTCTTTAGGTAGAGGAAGGGACATAAATGCTAGTGATGAAGAGGAAGTGTACAGTGGACATGGTAAACTCTACACGTGAAGTTATCTGCTTTGGTGTACGCATTCTAATAGTTGAGGCAAAACTGGCAGAAAGAAGGAAAAGTCTAAGTTTCTGGAATAATGGTTTTGATATTCTGCCTCTGTAAATGAGTCAAGAATACAGCCAAATCTCAGAATATCTAAGTGGGGGAAGAGTATAAATGTGTCTTTGATCACAGCTTTGCCTGGTATTCCACATTGCTGTTTAAGTGTCAACCCAGGGAGCCTGACAGCCAGGAAATAAGCAAGAGTAGCATCTTTTGGCATCTCAGCCCTTCTCCAAAGCAGCTAGCATGGATCTTTCTGCCCTTCCACAGAAGCTTGCAATATGATGATTCACAGTTGTTCTCCTCACACAAGGACACTGACGTGAACCAAGCAGGGTGAGGAAAAGACCAATTATTTAATGACTGAATGGAAAGTCCTCATATAACCTGGAATTCTGGCTACCTGAACAAACTGGCACCAGTCAGGTATTATAATACCCATTAGTTCAAAGGAATACCATGAAAATTTAAACCCAATGAAGCTGAGCTGTGCAGGGATTTTGGGGTGTGGAGAAGACTGGGCAAGGGTGCAAGGGTGTGTCCAGGAAAATACAGTAACTGATGATGAAGTCTGTCCTGATCATCATATCAGAATGGTTGCTACTGATTTTTTAGCAGTTTTATTGAGATATAATTCACACATCATTACAATTCACACATTCAAAGTATCCAATTCAATAGTTTTTAATATATTCACAGTTATGTGACATCATAATCTAATTATGGAACATTTTCATCACCCCAAAAAGAAATTGAGTAAAATAAAAATCCTTGGGCCCATACTGCTATAAGTAAAAGGGCTAAGCCTGTAGGTTAGTGGGCGTGTGCTTGCTTGGCACCCATGAGGGAGGAGGGGTAGGAGGAGGAGGACAGGGAGAGGAGGAGGAGGAGGAGGAGAAGGAAGAAGAGGAGGAGGAGGAGGAGGAGGACATGAAGAAAGCTCTCCTTTATGGTACAATGCCAAAAAAATAAATAAATAAACACAGAAGGAATGATGAAGTTAAAAATTACATTAAATGCTAAGACTAGTGGATTTGATAAAGAACAGGATATTCATGTAGTCTCAAAACATCTTCCTATACATCACCTAAAAATTAATTTTAGTTTTTTATATATATATGTATATGTATATATGTATGTGTGTGTGTGTGTATTTTTTATGTATTTATTTATTTATTTATTTTTTTGTGGTACTGAGGGTTGAACCCAGGGCCTTGCGCTTGCATGCTCTGCAAATGCTGGACCACTGAGCTGTTGCCTCCAGCCCTTTTTTTTTTTTTTTTTTCTTTTTGAGACAGAGTCTCTATAAATTATGCAGACTGCCTCTGGTCTCGAACTTGTGATCGTCCTGCCTCCACCTCCCAAGCCACTGAGATTACAGCGTGTACCACTATACCCAGCACTAATTTCAGTTATTTATCTTAAGAAAACAATTAAGGATAGGTACAAAAGTTTAACTAGAATTGTTCATTATTACTTTTTTAAATTTTTATTTATTTGCTTGTTTGTTTGCAGTACTGAGGGTTGAACCCAGGGCATCATGCTTTCATGTTTTGCAAGTGCTATACCATTGAGCTGCAACCTCAGCCCATTTTTCTACTTTTTGAGACTGGGTCTCACTAAATTACACAAACTGTCTCTGGTCTCAAACTTGCCATCATCCTGCCTCTGCTTCCTGAGTTGCTGGGATTACAGGTGTCCACTGCTGTGCCTGGCTTGTTATTATTTTTTTTTAAATAAGAGCAAATAGCTAGATATCCAAATGTCCAATATATCAGTTGTGTGAACTAAGGTACAGCCAATGATACTATGTAGTGAGTAATAATGATGTTGTACTATATTTATTGTCAATGAAAGATGATCATGGTACATCATTAATGGAAAAATATCAGGTTTTAAAATAATTTATATACAATGTAATTTTTCAAAAAAAATCATATAAAAATTCTAGAAAAGTAGCAACTAAACATTTCAGTTCCCACTCCTAGTTGTGTTGGGATTATAAGTGAGTTTTATTTTCTTATTTTTGCACATCTATATCCTCTGAATTTTCTATAATTAAATGTACTTCTTGTATATATTATTTTTGGGTTGTTTTGTTGCTGTTTTGGCCTTTTTGAGACAAGGGCTTCCTATGTAGCCTGAGCTGGCCTCAAAGTCATGGTCCTTCTGTTTCTGCCTTACAAGTGCTGGGGTTACAGGCCTATGCCACCATGTCCAGTGCACTATCTTGTTTTTTTTATAAACACACACGCACGAAAAGAAATTTAAAACTACGTGCTGACAGCCTGTGTCCTACTCTAGTCTATATCATCAAACTCAAACCAAAGCACCTTTCTTAGACATACATCACACCTCATTAAAAGATTAGTTTCACTACTCTGACAAGACACTCTGTCTTAAAAAATGAAACTGCCAACACAAGTGAACCGAGTCAGTATAAGTAAGCTCAATTCATGAGTGACTCACTCTGGGGTCTTACTTCCTCATGCAGGGAACAGATAAAGGACATCAACCTTAACTCAATTTCCTGGCCAGATTAGTCTTTGCTGATGGCATTCTGTACTTTTTTTTTTTTTTTTTCCTTTAGAGACAGAGTCTCACTATGTAGCCCAGGCTGGCCTTAATCTTACTGTGTAGCCCAGGTTGGCCTCAAACATGCAATCCTCCTGCCTCAGCCTCCCAAGTGCTGGAATTACCGCTGTGTGCCACCATGCCCAGTGACATTCTGTACATATTTTAAAATACAGCAATGTACTTCATTCCACTGAAGACCCTAGATTAGAATTGCACATTAGCATACATAACACATGCCAAATGCCTGCTGCTGAGCCTGTGAGAACAGTAACTCAGAAGAAAAATGGCTATTTTGTTTCTCCTTTACCCAGTTTACCT
Source organism: Pedetes capensis (assembly GCA_007922755.1). NCBI lineage: Eukaryota > Metazoa > Chordata > Mammalia > Rodentia > Pedetidae > Pedetes > Pedetes capensis. The sequence goes on from VMDO01007391.1 coordinate 58,483, forward strand.
TAATCCTTATTAGTTCTGTCTTCTCAGGCTAGAAACCTATCTTTCGGTTCCACTGACAGAAACACACAAGAACAAGAGGCTCAGAGAAGTGGCTGCTTTTCTACTCTGATATTTGCTTAAAATACAAAGACTCTGTTTAAACTACCACATTTTATGGTTGTGCAGATGCCATGAATGTCATTTTAATGGCCTCTTCCCTGTGGGAGCAGCCCTGACAGTTTTGATGTGAACTGAAATCCAATGCACCTCTTCATTTGCTTGAGCTACAGAGTATTTCCAGTTGTTCTGTCCATGTTCACCTCCATGAAAACACTGTGAATCTGTGACCTACATAATAGGAGGACCTGTACTTACCAAACAGGAAGGCAGAAGTTTGATTAGACACTGAAAATCTTTATCTGATAAATACTTGTCTGGGCCAAGGTCAGCCTGAAAACATGAGAGGAAATATCAGAGTATTGTTTTGGTCATCAAAAGAAAATTCCTTATAAGTCTTTCCCTTTATTTTTATTTGTACAAATAAATAACTGTAAATCAAAGATGACAACTACACTAACTCCTGCTGCTGTGAGGCCTTTCTAGAGAAGTAGTGTGTAAACATACCAACACCACAACCTAACTGTAATCTCCTCTAATTCCATTGATCAAATGTATTGTTAGAACTCCCAAAGTGGAAGAGATAAAATAGTACCCAAGCATTTTCTTTGGAGATAAACTACGAAACAGTCAACCCTAAAGAACAATTTTCAGTTGTTCCTATTTCTTTCCAAATGTTTACCAGTTGACCAAGTATAACCATAGCTATATAACCAAAGGCATAACAAGTGACTTAAAAGGATTCTCCTTTGCTATGGGACTAAGGAAAGCCTTACATCATCACGTAAGAAAATAGTACAATTTCGTGATTCTTTTATCAACTCTGCTTTCATAAACCTATCTAAGTTTTCTGGAATCAAACTGAAGCAAAAGAATTAGCTTACCCAGCTTAACACTAGCCGTTCCTTTGGTTGATTTTTAATCTTCATCAAGAAGTATTTCTTCCTTATCCTCCAACCTACCATAAAAGCAGAGATGTGTTTATAGCTGCACAATTCTTTTTTTTTTTTTTTTTTTTGGCAATACTTGATGTAAATTGCATTAAGTAAGTAGTTAGTCAAAATTAAGTTTGGCAATATTAGCCAAAGCTACATAGGTACCACTTGGTAATGTTCATATGGCAAGGGTATACAAAAACAAACAAACAAAGAAACAAAAAATAAGCAGGCCAGGTATGGTGATGCACACCTGTAATCTTAGCACTTGGGAGTCTGAGACAGGAAGACTGATGGGAAGTAGATGGGTCTACATAATGAGTTCCAGGCTAGCCTGGGCTACTCTGTGAAAAGGAGAGGGGAGGAGAGGGGAAGGGACAGGAAGGGAGGGGACGGAATGGAAGGAAGGAAAGAAAGAAAAAGAAAAAATACAAATTGCTCATAGAAATACTAGGAAAACAGCACTTTAATTTAGATTTAGTGAAAATGATAGGTGAAGAATGAATGGTGGTTCTGAAAGTTACCACCATCATAACCCTCTGATGGAGCTTTAACCAAAATTCATTAAATATTAAAAGTTAAAGATAGTACCCTCAAGCAGTATGGAGGCAAAAAGACAAAGAAGCCACCAGAATTTAGGAGCTTTCTTAGGAAGCATGACTAAGAATCCAGTATGTGTATGTCAGGTTCTCACCTATGTCTTTCAATGGTTCTACCACCTCCCACTTTGGTTCCGATCGGAAAAACATGGAAACCTGTTGTAAGGCAATCTCTGCAAAGACATTGTAGAAACTCATTAGTCAAACATATTAGCAAAGGATCATATGCTTCAGATAGTATTCTTGCAAATGAAATCTTTATAGTCTATGATGTTCTTAAAAAACTTAACTACACAGGAGGTGGAGACAGAGGATTGTGATTTTGAGGCCAGCTTGGGCTACATAGCAAGACTGTCTCAAAAATAAATGAATACATAAGGATTAAAAACTGTCAGATTTTAGATTGGATTCTGGAACAGACAAAGTACATTAGTGCAAAACCCAATGAAATCTGAATAACCCTTGTGTTCAATGTTGTTGTTATTGTTGTTAGTATTGTCCAGTTGGTATTCGACTTATAGTGACCCTATGTGCAACAGGTGAAAACAGTATTGTTAGTGCTTCTCTACTATTCATAGGGTTTTCAATGGCAGATTGTTTTTTGGGGAGTGGGTTGCTGGGTCCTTCTCCCAAGTCTACAGCACCTGGTGCTCCCAGGTGGTCACCCATCCAAGTACTAATCAGCCCCGACCCTGCTTAGCTTCCAAAACCTGATGGGATTGGACATCACAGTGCTATGGCTGCAGGCTTTGTGTTTAATGCTGTTGTTATTATTAGGTGCTGTCAAGTCGTGTCCAACTCATAGCGACCCTTATAGAGTTTTCAGTAGCTGACTGTTTTAGGATTGCCTTGGGAGTGAATTACCACGTACTTCTATTTTTGTGGTGCTGGGAATTGAACTCAGGACCTCAGAGACTGCAGAGTAGTGCTCCACCCACTGAGCTAAATCAGCTGAGCTAAACCCCAGCCCTTTGTGTTTAATAGGAATGTACTAATATTAATTTCTTAGTTTTGGTAAATGTGCCATGGATACATAAGATATTAACATTGGGGAAATTAGGTGACAGGTATATATGGAAACTCTTTACTATCATCACAACTTCTCTGAAGATCTAAAATTATTCCAAAAATTTAAAATTATGAAAAATCAAAAAATGTAATTATTAATGACGTGATATATTTTTTTTTCTTTTTTCTTTTTTTTTTTTTGGCAGTACTGAGGTTTGAACTCAGGGCCTTGCACTTGCATGCTTTGCAAGTGCTGGACCACTGAGTTGCACCATCAGTCCATTTTTTACTTTTTGAGACAGGGTCTCACTAAGTTATGCAGACTGCCTCTGGTCTCAAACTTGTGATCCTCCTGCCTCTGCCTCCCAAGCCGTGTGAAATATTTTTTTAACTGGAAAATCTAAAATATGTAAACCAGCTGGCCTAAGCTACGAATTTAATTTATGCACTAGACCACAACCCAAGCCTGAGATTCAAAACATACTCTAAGGTCGGATTGAAACAACATGCTCCCAATCATATTTATCCCATCTTCATTCCTGGTGGAATTATAGCTTTCCCCAAGAAAGAAGTGATTAGACTTAAATATACACTGGAAATAAGAGCCAGTGTTTTAGAAAAACATCTATGTTCAGCAACAATAAGTTTCTTTTATGGGAAGTTACCAAGTGCCTGTTTACAGGAAAAAAAAAATCCTTTTTTTTTTTTTTGGGGGTATTCATTTATCATGAGAATGTTTCTCCCTTTTAAAACAATGAGAATAGGAAGTTCTTTAAAGTTCACTGTATTAAGAAACTATCAGAATAACTGTGCTTTTTATATTTCCTGCAAAAAGCAATATCTGTAAATTGCCATTTCCTCTTGAATCAGTGAGTAAATGAAGCCACTCCAGATCCCTGAAAGCAAATAACAGTCTTCCACAAACATTGTGGAATTTCATCTCTGCCTAACATTAATTATATTCCAAGAGGACTGGTGAAGCATGAGGCGGAAATTCTCTCCATATGTCCAAAGGACCTTGTCTGGAATTACCATACTGAGATCTTGGCAAACAATAACATTGTGATACATTTTACAGTAAATTATGAGTGAAAGGGATAGGAGGAGAAAACAATTTACCAGCTATTTGTTTACTTACTCAATATGTAAAGTGTCAATGGTATGGACTCAGAAGAAAATGTGATTACCAAATACAAAATTGGCTCCATTTACATTTACTATAACTACCTCAGTGTGCATCAAACCAACTGAAAGAACAGAGTATAGCAGAGGCATATAAATTTTTATTATCAATTCCGGGAACTCTGCACTTCCTCTATAATTCATGTAAATATAAAGTACTTTCAGTATTTCCAACATAACTTGAATATAAGCAAACTCAAAAGGAAATTACTTTAAGTGGAAATTATTCCTATCAACTTTGAGAAGGACCATAAAAAATAATTTTCTACTGTAGTACAATGTCATTTCAAGAGATTACAAAGGACAGCTGTTCAAAACTAACAATGACTTTAATTCCCTATAAAATCATTAATCAACAATATTTATTGTATGCTACTATGTATCATACATTGTTTTAGGAATGGAGAAATAGCAGTGAACAAACAAAACATGCTAGATTTGTTACTGATAAATTGAGGACTGGAAAATAAGATTCTTTTTTTCTTTTTCTTTTTCTTTCCCCTTTAGGGGTCAGAGAATTACAGAAAGGATATTTTCTTTCCCCTGGACTATGATTTATTGTCATATAAATCACCTGGCTACCATGCTCCCAATATTATTGCCCTCTCTCTCCAGGCTCAGGCAGCACATTCCAATCCTGCACAACTAATCCTCTGCTTAGAAGCCTTTACTGGCTTCCCACTTCCTTACCAAATCAAGACCAAGCTGTGAACCCTAGCTCAACCTAGCTCCGGCTTAGCCTACCTATCTGGCTTCATCTCCTGCAATGTGTGATGCTCACACTTTCTGCACCCTGAGGTTTACCTCCAACGGCCCCTAAAGACCAGCCTGTCCCCAATCCCTTGGCATTTTCTATCTGGCCCATCAATCCTCCAGGCTCAGCCCCAGTTTGCTGCTCCCCTAGCTAGGACTCCCTCCCTCCTCACACACCCACTACGCTACCTCTATCCCTGTCTTCTGGGATTACCAGATCTGTTCTACATTAGGGTGACTCTTTTCCACTAGACTAAACTCCAGCTGGAAGGATCCCTCTTCATCTGGGGAAAGGGCAGAGCCATTTAGAAACCCTTCTCTCTCCCCTCAGGAAGTTCTGCCTAGAGCACTGGCCCCAGTCTCTCAGACTGGTGAACTTCTACTCACTCCTCTGTGCTCAGTATAGTCAATACCTCTTCTGGGAAGCCCACTTTCATCTCCATGTCTGGGCCATCTGCACCTCCTGACCCTCACCCTTTGCCAAGGTGCTGCCCTGCTTTACCCTGCCAAATGTCGTGTTGGTCAATTTCCCTGCATTAGTGCCTTGGGATAGGGGTGGGAGGACTATTCCTTTCTTCTTGCTGTATACACAGCCAGGGAGGTAATGAGGGATGCAGCTCAGTCACAGAGCATTTCCCTAGCAAGCTCGAGGCCCTGGGTTCAAGTACCCAGCACTGCAAAAACAAACACACAGATAAATACACACACACACACACACACACACACACACACACACACACACACACACACTATCCCAATTGGTGGCACTTCTCTAAGTGAGGTCATGTCTTGTTTGAATGTGGATGTATATTTCCACCTCTTCTCCATTTCCAAATGGTCTGTGGTCACCAAGCAACTTTCCTTCAGGAGGATTTGAGTTTTGTGTTCAAGTACCATCCAAAATCAGCCTAGCCACTTTATAAATAAATCAGAAGAATAGATTAAAAAATGATGGTACATATACACAATGGGATACGACTCAGCAATAAAAAAATGAAATAATGCCATTTGCAGCAAAATGGATGGAACGGGAGAACATCATCTTAAGCAAGTGAACACAAGCTCAAAAAGATAAACACCATATGTTCTCACTCTTATGTGGGAGCTGAATCTTAATGGAAGAAAAATCCTATATATAAGTTGATATATAAAAAATGCACAATTAAATTTAACAAAGAAGGGACAATATAAAGAGTAGAAAGAAGGAGGGAGGGAACTAGCAGAAAGAATCAAAGATTATGGAAGGTGGGATGAGGAGGATAGTCAATGTAGAGGAATAAAGGGGGAGAGGATAATCTCAATGTAAGCAATGCAAGTTTATGAGTACACTGGAAAGATAGGGAGTACAACCCATTTATGCATTTGAGTTTTACTACATATTGGTCATAAGGCTCCATAAACCTTGTAAGTTGATAAAAGTGTAACCAAAAGTGACGTAATAGTTTCATAACGGAAAAAGCCAATGTTGTATTACTCTGTACCCCACCATCATTTACCAATAAAAGAAAAGATAAAAAGAGATACCTGAATGAGCGCCCAAATAAATAAATAAATAAACAAACAAATAAATCACCAGCACTGCGGGACACATGGGGAAATTGCTGCTTAGTAAATGCTGAGATACAAGCCCAAGACAGGAATGCACAGCCAAGCCACAAGGCTCAGATGTACCAGGTGCCCCCACTGTGTACAGTCTTTCAACTCCTAGATCCCAGCACCATGGGATGACTATAGGGAACAACACTGATTCCTGCAGCCCTGCAACTGGGGTCCAGACCACGGCAGCACCATGTTGTAGAGAGGCCTGTGGACCCCTCAAAACATCCTGGTTTCTTTCTAACTCTAATCCCCCACCCCAATTCCTCCCTCTTTTTATCCTACTACTCAAGGGGTTCCTGGGGTTTTAAATCTAGAAGGGAACTTCAACACTCCCTGGTCCACTACTCCCCTCTCCAGTCCCTTATTTCATAACTTAGGGTCCCTGGGGCACACAGGGCAAATGCTGCTAAGGGCAAGGCTAGGACCATGATCCAGGCCTCCTTATTTCTGGCTCAAATGACTTTTGTGTGGACTCTAAAACCTCTTTATCAGCCAGGTGCAGTGGTGCACACCTGTAATCCCAGTGACTTGAGAAGCGGAGGCAGGAGGATCGCAAGTTCAAGGCCAGAGGCAGCCAGCCTAACTTAGAGAAACCCTGTCTCAAAAGAAAAAGGGAAAAATGGGGTGGGGTCAGTGGTAGAGTGCATTCAGGAGGCTCTGGGTTCAACCTCCAATACCGCAAAAAACAAAACAACCCCCCAAAGAACCTCCACTTACTCTGACAGAATGTGAAGCTTAAAAGTACCAAGAGAGTTACAGTATAGAGAGGCTTCCAAACAATAGAACTGACTTGTTAATGATGTGCTTGTTTTTCTCAACACAAACTCTTCATGACTGGGAGACTCCTGTTTCTTGGTACAGCAGGTGGCCCTCAGTTAGGTTTTCTAAGTAAATGAGTAGCTGACACCTCCCCTACAGTGAACAAAGGGCCTACATTTACCTTCTATAGATTTTCTCCCTTGGAGAAAACTAGGAAAAGAAAGGGTTTAGCTCAGTTGGTAGAGTGCTGCTCTGCACTTTCTGAGGTCCTGAGTTCGATTCCCAGCACCACAAAAAATGGGAGAAGGGCAGGGCAATTCACTCCCAAAGCAATCCAAAAACAATCAGCCATTGAAAACCCTGTGAGGGTCATTATGAGTTGGGCCCAACTTGAGGGCACCTAACAACAAGAAGGAATAGAAAGAAAGTCCCAGCTATCCCAGGCTAGGGTCCCCAAGAGAACAGGAGGCAGCTGCTGATGTCCTGACAGCTCTTGGTTACCTATCCCCACATGACCAGGATGGCAGCACAGTGCCCTTCTAACAAGGCACCCTGACCCAGTCAGGGCAATGCGCAGGAAAAGTGGCTGTGCTGATATGGGACATCACTTGAACACAGAACTCAAACCCTCTTGAATCGAAGTTACATGGTGACCACAGACTATTTGAAAATTGAGAAGAGACAGAGACATTATCCACATTCAAATGTAGATGTGAACCTGCTAGAGAAGTGCCCTAAGTTGGGAGGAGTGCAAAATGTCCCCGGGGAACCACAGGCTGTGTAGTGCATTTCAGGAATGGTTCAGTCAAGCTAGCAGGAGGCAGCCTGTTCTTCCTCTTCCTGACAAGAGTGATGAGTCAGCCTAGCGGCAAGACAAGCTCTGACAATGCAATAACGGGGAAATAAATCAGCATTCCTGTGAAAACAGCAGCTCTCACCTATTACAGGACTCTGGGCTTTAAATAGCAGCTGGACCCTTGAGCACATAGATTCTAGTGGGAGTTTCCAGTGGCCTTTGCATAATTCTGCCCCCTTTGCTTTGCACTCCTCACTGACCATCATTAGGGAAAAGAACAGGATAATAGATGGAGAAGGTATAGAAGGAAAAACAGAGATCAGACAACCTTCCAGGGGCCAAATAGCATTTAGCTACCCACCTTCATGATACTCTCAGGAAATAATGTCCACAAACATGAATAGGACTGAGTTGGGCCTCACTGGATAAGCCAATCCAGGCAACTTGCTGAACATTTGGGAACAATCAAGGTGAAGTATGGAGAAATGAAAATCACAAAAAGATGCTATTCTGACAGAACTAAAGCTGTCCCAAGAACCCCAGTCCTATGTGTGAGGTCTTTTCTCTTATGTGAACCAAACAACAAGTGAGGGAGAAAGGAAACCTTGTAACAACTCAATGATTGATTTTGTAACTTGGAGTAAATATGACTTCAAAATAAACTTTCCTTTTCTTGGTTACATTCTGGAAAGGCATTTTCCTTACCTCTGCATGGCACTTCCACTAGAAGGCAGCAAGTACATTCTAGAGCAAGGCTTCTCATACTTTAATGCACATGCAGATCACTAGGGGACCTGGTAAAATCAGATGCTGATTCAGCAGGTCTGAGATGGAACCTGAATGCTGCACTTTCCACAGCTCCCATGATGCCAATGGCACTGGTCAGAGAACCATACGGTGAGAAGCAAGCCTCAAGGGCTGTGGTTTTCAAACTTGGCTATGTAATGGAAATCACTTTGTGAGCATCACAAACTATAAGCCCCACCCACAGATATTCTGATTTAATTGGCATGTACCCAGCCTGGGCGTCGGGACTTTTTCAACCCTCTTAGGTGATTCTACTATGCAGAAAAGTTTGATGCCTGATAAGTAGGCCTCTAGGTCCCCTTCTCTGAAACAGAAATAAAAACTGCCTCCTCTAATTACTTCAAAGGCATTGTTTGACAGCCCAATTATCAGACAAAATCTATTCTCTTAGCGAGAAAATTAACAATACCCAGAGTTTCATTTAGAGAGCTTCCAAGCATGGCTTGGCTTCAACTAATCAGTTGAAATTCCATTCATTGGTTCAAGACTACATCAGTTTCTATTGGCCTTTTCAAGGCCACAGCAGAGTGTATTAAATATTTAGCTCTTTCTTCTGCTGACATCAGATGGAGGATATTGATGCTGCCTTTGTGTGTAACTGGTATTGGAAGAGAAGGCATTTCCACCTCAGATCTTCCATGGCACCTTGACTGCGCAAGAGTTCCAAGAGAGAGACCCTCTGTGATTTGCACTGCAAAGAGTGTCAGGGAGCAATGGGAAGACACAGAAAGGATCCCTCATCATTGTTGTGTGTAAAGTAAGCCAGACATATTATATATTAAAAACAGCCAAATATAGATCAAACGGAGATTACTGTATACATTGCTGTGGATTATTTACTCTCTGTTCTTTCAGAGAAGATAATAAAGACAATTCTGTAAATACAGATATGAACATTTCTGTTCCATATTTTTCTGTGCAGACATTACAGACATTTTGGGAGTAAATTTATGTTCCTCTTATAAATCTATAGCAAATTACAACCAAGTAAGTCTTTGTATATAAATAATACCTTATTACAAATGTGCACATTTCCTCATTTCAAAGTAGAGTTTCCCGCACATACATTGTCTCCTGCTATACCCGGCTTCCCTTGTGACCACAGCTTACCAGTGTAGTTTGCAGAATAGTTGTTTGGATCTAAAAACTTCTTAATCAGCTCACAATTTGATAAGATATGATTTGTGGTGATAACATTGAGATAGTTCTGAAGACCTTTCTGCCTCTCAGCTATGAATTCACGATCCATGTTTCCAATCAGTTTTTTGGGAGGAAGAGGTAGACTTAGGCCTGCAATCTTTAAAAAAAAAGCAGGAGGAAAAAGAGGAGGTAGAGGAGGAAAAAAAAGAAAGATATTATACTCATCCACAAACAAGATTCAATATCAGAATCTTGAACCATTACAGTTCATTAAATTTAGAACAAAACAGATTTTAAAATGCACTCTAATTTTGGTGGTATCACAAAAATGTGAAATAACTATGTACCTTAGAATTGATAAAATTCTATATTAAGCATAGTAATGCTAAAACTTTAACCTTATTTTTATCAAAGTCATAGATGAACATAATGTCAAGAACAAATAGTTTTTTTAAAAAAGTATTATTGATAGCCCTATAACAGTCTGCCCCCCACAATTGCTGCCATCAGGTGATATACCCCGTTTCCACCTCATTGACACAGCTACATTCAATTCTTTCAGCTGATCTTTTAGCACTGGGAATTACTCATATTGTTATACCTTGATTTTTCAGGTGGTATCTGTAAATTTCCCATTATGGAAGATGAGGATTAAGATCACAATTCATTCTCCCTCTCTCTTACTCCACTTCTCTTTTCTTTTCTCTTCATTTTTCAGACAAGGTCTTGCTATGTAGCCAAGGCTGACCTGCAACTCAGTCTCCCAACGACTGGGATTACAGGCATGTGGCCTCCCTTTCACAATTTTGACCTTACCACAAACATGTCCTGTCTCTATCTTCCCAGTACCATTATATAATTTTAGTTACTATACTATCATGTTGACATTGTTGTTAGGTGCTATCGAGTCAGGTCCAACTCATTGTGACCCTATTTACCACAAAATGAAACACTACCCAACACTGTGCCATGCACATGATTTCTGTATGTTTGAGCCCACTGTTACAGTCACTGTCTTTCTTCTCATTTTGAATTGTGCCACATTAGCAAATGGAGGTCCCAGGGGCTTTATTCCATTCCCATCATTAGGTAAATGATATTCATAGCAGTTATATTCCTGACAACTACTGAACCTTTTAGAGGTCCTATGATATAAATTGGGATCCTATTAGATTTTCTAGTTCCTCTCTCAGAATTCTGCTTTCCCATATCTGATTAATTTCTGAGCTCTTATCCATTGGGTTTTCAGCTTAAAATGTTTTGTTGTGATTTTCCCCTCTGCTATTCTATTTGTCCTTCAGAGGGTGTGTGTGTGTGTGTGTGTGTGTGTGTGTGTGTGTGTATAAAGTCAAATTGCTCAAGAGTGTTTTGGAGAGGATGGAAAAGTAAATGCAGGTGCCCGATCCACTATCATTTTCCAGATCACTTAAAACTTTATGAGTCATTTTTTGTTTTGTTTTGTTTTTTGAGAGATGTTGTTGTTGTTAGGTGCCGCCGAGTCGGTATCCAACTCATAGCGACCCTCATAGGGTTTTCAATGGCTGACTGTTTCAGGATTGCCTTGGGAGTGAATTGCCAGGTCCTGCTCCCATTTTTGTGGTGCTGGGAATCGAACTCGGGACCTCAGAGACTGCAGCGCATCGCTCTACCAACTGAGCCAAATCCCAGCCCTTTTTGAGAGAGGGTCTTGCTAAATTACACAGACTGTGTCTGGTCTCGAACTTGTGATCCTCCTGCCTTCGCCTCCCGAGTTGCTGGGATTTTAGGCGTGCACCACCACTCCAGGCTTATGAGTCCATTTTTTAAACTCAAAAAACAAAGCATCAGATTGGCATTTCAACTTAGTGAGCAAAGTCACTTTCAAAGAGTAATGCCATTTGACACTTGTGCTTATATTAGAACAGGTCAAGTGGCCAATACATATTGATTGAGGCAAAGTCTAAAGAGAAAGTCATCTTGAATTCAGCAAAAGGTATAATCTAAACCACTTGTGGGTAAGTCCAGCTTGGACTGCTCCACTCTGTGTTTTTTAAACAACAATGATATGGCCAAATGAAGACCTTGAAGTTGATACTGGACATGATGAAAATGCTGGTTAACAATTCTAAATTGCCTGTTTCTCCAATACAGTTATGAAAATATGTCAGAGAACAATTAATGTAATTTCTCTATCACAGAATAATCCATTGCCACATATGACACTTACATTTCAGGTTGTTTTCCTCATTTATACAACTAGGCTTTACCTAATTGCAGTTTAATTATTAACTAAATAAAATGCATACTTATGAATAAAGTATACCATTCAGCTGTTACACATCCAAGCCAATTACTTTATTTTTTGTTCAGGGGCATAAAGTATTAAAGCCAAGATAACATATAATCTAAAACACAACTGATTTATCCTCTTTTAAAATTATTTCATGAAATTGTAGAATATGATCTTATTTTTATATATGTGTAAGCCCAGGGATATAGGCCTTTATAGGCACAAAAAAAATCTCTAAAAAGATCCATGCCAACTGCTTAACAATAGCTACCTCTGGGAGCGGCTTGTTAATTAATGCTTATCCTCTATTATGAAATGTTAACATTGTTCATTTACTATTCTTTTTCAATTAAAAAAAGAAACCTACTTTTTTTACTGATTACGTAACAAGAATAAGAAAGAATCACCATTAACTGGTATCAACAGATTTGCCTGTGTAGCCTGCACAACAGCAACCAATTGCATTCCATGTCACCAAGAAGGGACTCCTATCTGACATCATCAGTTCACATCCCAATATTTTTGGCTGTTTTTCAATAGAAGTGCGGATGTGAGAATGCATTTGGTAAAGTATCTGTCTTAAATGGTGAGGCCTCTGAGCTTCAATCAATCTATTTTGTCAAGCTTCATATTACTCTAGGAAAATGTATTGATCTGTCCAGACATCCCTTCAATTCTTCCAAGTCGTCAAGGAATTCTTTTGCCAACAGCTGCTATTATAGTGGCCCTGCTATTTCACACAAGCTGGAGGTAGTTTTCTTGCCCCAGTTGAAGATCTCATAATAAATATTACTAAAAGTACTAAAACCATGCAACATGTATTAATCTTTAATCTTGCCTTTTAAGAAGATTAGCATTTGGGAGACATGTTCTCTTTCGGCGTTCTCCTAGTATTTCTGAAATGTTCACCAATCACAGAAAAGAAAATGTAGAACTCTAACAATTAATTAGAAGGGAGGAGAAAGATATCTAGCACAGAGTATAACAAAGCCACGACAATACTGATTTCTTAGACACCTCCACACTGACAACTGGAAGCAGGACATCCCATAATCTCACTTTTGCTACCTTTCCTTTTTAACATACCCCATGGAGTCCCTTCTTGAGCTCCTTGTAGAAGGGGAAAAGGAAAAGAAAGCCCCCAGAGAAGTCCCCTGAGTTCCTTTTGTAACAACTGCAGAGTGACAGTGTAAGAGAGGATGATCCCCAAAGTGGTGTCTGGAGCCCATAATATGGCCTATACCAGCCCAGAAGAAGCTTCTAAATTACACCATCAACTACATCCAGTTTCCAGAAAACTAACTTTTGTCTAGGGGAAAAAACATCAAACATAAACTATTCATCTCTCCTTATTCCCTTCCATCATCAGATTTTTTTTTTTTCCCCAGTACTAGGGGGCTGAACCCAGGGCCTCACACATACTTCGCAAGCACTGAACTATACCCTCAGCCCCTCTTTTTATTAATTTTTCAAATTGAGACAGGGTCGTGCTGAGTTATGCAGGCCGCCTCTAGCCTTGAACCTGAAATCCTCCTGCCTCTGCCTCCCAAATTGCTGGGATCATAGGCATGCACCACCATACTCGTCCATCATGAGAGCTTAATGACCTGTGAATTACCTTTAACCATATTCTTATCAGTATTTCAAGGAGTTCTAAGCTTTCAATAAATCCTTAATTTGTCCCAATTTCCTCCTTGTTGTTGTTGTTGTTAGGTGCCGTCGAGTCGGTATCGGACTCATAGCGACCCTCATAGGGTTTTCAATGGCTGAGTGCTTCGGGATTGCCTTGGGAGTGGATTGCCAGGCCCTTCTCCCATTTTTGCGGTGCTGGGAATTGAACTCGGGGCCTCAGAGACTGCAGCGCAGCGCTCTACCCACTGAGCTAAATCCCAGCCCAATTTCCTCCTAGTATACGGCAAAGTCTCTCCATAATCAACAATAGCAGTAAGGTTTTAATCACAAAATCTTTGTGCTTTGAGGGACTCAGAAGTCATGTACTTCAACCCCTTCACCTCAGGAGAAAGCAAGGCATAAGAGAAGAAACAACTGACCCAAGATCTCCATGCTCGGCAGGGGCCAAGCCCAGGTTCCTTCCCTCTCTGCATAGTTCCCATTACTTCAACTCCCTGCTCCATCTCTTTCTTTGTTATATATTGTTTCCTTAGTTCATTGCTAACTTGATATTGCATTTATTTAAAATAAGATGGTGATTTTTCTTCATCGTTACCATGAAATATGCTCACTATAAAAATTTTGGAAAATCAATTTTTTTTTTTTTTTTTTTTTTTTTTTTTACTGGGAGTTGAACCCATGGCCTTGTGCCTGCATGCTCTGCAAATGCTGGACCACTGAGCTGCACCCTCAGCCCAATTTTTAATTTTTGAGACAGGGTCTCGCTAAGTTATGCAGACTGCCTCTGGTCTCAAACTTGTGATCCTCCTGCCTCTGCCTCCCGAGCCGCTGGGATTACAGGCGTGCACCACTGCACCTGCCTGAAAATCAATTATTTTTCTATTTTCTATTTATATAGCTTACATGACCTTGTTTGTACAAAACTTGGAAAATGCAGAACAGTATAAAAAACTAGAAGAAAACATAACCCATAATCCTGCCACTTGAAGATGACTGTTGTTAGCATTTTGGCATATTTCCTTCCAATTTTTTGCTATACATTTCAAATAATTATATCACATGGCATGTATAATTTTACTTTCTGCTTTGTTACTTTTACTGAGATATGGTCTTATTGCACTTCAACACCATTCTATACATGTATTATATTTCTCTTTCTTCAGCAGGAATTCATTTATCTGTAAAAAGAGTAATTGAATACTGAAAATCATGGTCACAGTTTCATTCTGTGGTTTTTGGAGTATTTTTGGTTTGTTTTATGGAGACTGTTTTGAAATTATTTTGTTGCCAAAAAAGCTGAGTGTACTTTTTTGTTTGTTTACTTAGATAAAGAAAAACCTCCCACTGAAATGATGTCTGGCCATATTCTGCCCAACACAAGCCAACATCAATATATGTGGATATTTGAATTCGCAGTAAGATGCATATTCAAAATGCCCATTTTAGAAGGGAAAATTACACTGAAGCAAACTAAAATTGTTCTGTTAAACAGGTCATGACTGAACAGTCATGGAGATTCTATCTTGTAAGAGAAAATATGAGATAAAACCATCCTTCTCATCCCACATTCTGAGGCTGGGTCTGGGAAATTTCAACTACAGAAATATTTCTCCCATGACTCTTACTTAGCTGTGGCAAAAAGACATTGTTCAAAGGTCATTCCCCCTTAATACTGGGCAAAGTTTCGTTTGTGCAGAAAGGTGGAAACACATAGTAGGCCCAGTGTTAACTTCCCAAATGTTCACATCACTGTGGCAATGTCACATGGGTCACTGCAGAGAGTAAACCTGAGGGGGAAATATGCTATTGGAATAAATTGCACATTGGTACTTTCTCTACAAAGCCATCAAAAGTCTAGCTTTATCTAAGGGCAAAGATTATGCTACTAAAATCCATAAATGAAACTAAGCACATTAATGAGGAGAATTTGATTTCTGCCCATATTCAAACTGGAGATTTAAATTGGTCATATTAAACTTAAAATTTAAAAAAGATAATGCTGGGGATATACCTCAGTGGTAGAGCATTTACCCAGCATGCATAAGGCCAAGCACCACAGAAAATTAAAAAGATAACATGCATCAAATGCATGAGAAATACAGCAATTACAGAAAGGTCTGCAATTACTTGAACCAATTCTTTCAGAAAGAAAAGAAAGCACTCATGCTTTCAGCAGTAGGTGTTGTAAATAATGTTAAAGTTTGGGCTTGACCAATGCTATTTTCTGAAGTCTGATCAATAAAACACAGCCTTTTGAAGGAAAGATGCATTCTGTTCCCTCCAAGCCAGAAGTCCTCCTGACTTTGGTGGACAGCATCAGAGGTCATTCAGAATACATGGTGATGGCTAGCTCCTCAATGAAAGGAGCAGTCCTTTACACTCTGGCTGAGCTGGTCATCAGACAAACAGTCTGGCTCAGGTTGAAAGCGTTTTTTGTTACCACTCAAATTTGAGGCATGACACAGGCCCAAATAGAGACCTATTCGGTTTTGCCAGTGCTTCCAGTGGTGCTAAAGACCCTGTAGGATTCTCCGACTGCTATCGGCACTGGCTGTGTTTCCAAACAAAGCCTTTGCAGCTCATCCTTCTTTCCATTATGGTCATTGAGTTAGAACATTTAAATCAAAGGGATTTAGAAATATGTACTTAAACCAAAAAAGTCTGAGTCTCTAGTGTTACTGTTAAATGTTGATCTCTAGTGCCCACTACACAGGCCAGTTCAGGAGAGACAGTATGAGAGAACCCCAGGCTCCATCTATGTGAAAAACTCCAATAACCCATGTAGTCAGGCCTAATCTGCAAAATGGAGTTGACACATGAGCATCTGTGATTGTGTTAAGGGTGTAGTATGGCACCAGGGTACTCAGTAGCAATTTGATTATTAACTATAAATCACATTTGTTCCCAAAAGCTTATTTTTAAAGGCACATACCAACTATTTAAAGTATGAATGTATATCCTTTGCCAGGGAAATTTGTTAATTTCTTGCACCTGATATTGCCATTTGCTATACTTTGGATATTCAGTATCCCTCAAAGGCCCATGAAGTAAGTATTCAAGGCTTGGTCTCAGGGCAGCACTACTGGGAGGTGGTGAAACCTTTATGAGGTAAGGCCTAAGTGGAAGTCTTTAGGTAACTGGGGGAAGGCTCCTGAAGGAGACTGTGAGACCCTGCCCCTGCCTTCTATCTTTTGCTTCTTGGCCATATGTAAACAGCTTTGCTCTATCACACAGTCCTACCATGAGGTGGTGCCTCACTACAAGCCAAAGTGACAGGGCCAACTGATCATGGGCTGAAACCTCCAAAACTGTGAACCAAAACAAATCTTTCTTCTTTATCAGTTGATTGTCTCAGGTATTTTCTTATCATGATGGAAAGCTGTCAAATACACCATTTCCAACCAATTTCTAAGACATAATAAACTATGTGTCACTGGAGTTTCAAAACATTTACCTGCAAGCTGTTATTCAGTAAGTCAAAATCACTGTATCTTCTAACAACCTGTAAGAAACAAGAAAGCAGTGTTAAGCTGGACGTGGTAGCACACATCTGTAATCCTGGTACTAATGAGGCAGCAGCAGGAGGATCACTATAAATTCAAGCCCAGCTTGGTTTACATAGTGAGTGCCAGGCCAGCCAGGACTACATAGCAAGATCCTGTCTCAAATAATAAAAAAATAAATAAATAAAAAATAAAAAAAAGAAAGGAAAAAGAAAAAAAAACAACAGTAATGTTTTGATTCAGCAAAGACATCCCTTTATTTTTCCTTAATTAATATTTACTGGCTTTCTAGAGCTGAAGCATTTGTGATAAGTGGAATAGGGCTTCTTGATGCTTAACTTGTTTAACTTGTCAGACCCAGAAAATAGACCTAGTAGTATCCAAGAAGTTGGCCAGGCCATAGGAAACTGGTTAATGCCAGCCAAATTCACAATATACAAACAGGTAAGTGAAAATATTTGTTTTCAGGGTAAATAGCCTTTCAAATATCTTTCTCATTAGCCAGGTACCCAGAGGGATGATTTAATGATTTACAAAACATAACCAAAAATATTTTTGTTTGTGTTTTTTGAGACAAGGTCTTACTATATAGCCTCCACTGCTTTTGAACTCGCTGCACTGCCCAGGCTGTCCTCCAAATCACAATTATCCTGCCTCCACCTCCAAAGTGCTGGGATTACAGGCATGTGACACCATGCTCAGATCAAAATGTTGTTAGGTGCCATCGAGTCGTTATCCGACTCATAGCGACCCTCTGTACAACAGGGGAAACACTATTGTCAGTGCTTCTCTGCTGTTCATAGGGTTTTCAATGGCAGATTGATTTTTGGGAGGGGGTTCCCAGGTCCTTCTCCCAAGCCTACAGCTTCTGGTGTTCCCAGGCGGTCTCCCATCCAGGTACTAACCAGGCCCAACCCTGCTTAGCTTCCGAGATCTGATGGGATCGGATGCCACAGGGCTACAGCTGCAGGCCAAAATAAACAAACAAAAACAAAACAAAACAAACAAAAAACCTTTTACTGAACATAGCATTGAAGCAAAAGGAAGTGGACAGTTGAGAGGACATTTCGTCCTTGCCCTGGATTAAACTTCCCACAGCTGAGACCACCCCCCTGCCTGGAGACTGGACTGCACCTGCAGGTAGGCTGCCACACCCTGCTCTAATTTCTCAGGCTTCCCTCCTTGGCAGACAGTCCATCTTCCATTGTCTATATTCCTGTTCAGTTGTGTTGATGCCATTGATTAGACCACAGCCAAATTATACTAACTCTGAGTAATTTTGCTTTTGAATAATCTAATTTCAATCTTTATTAATGATTCTCCAATGTTAGTGGGCAGAAGAATGACCTGGAGACCATCTAGAATCCCACCAACAGAGAATCTAATTCAGCAGGTCTGGGGTGGGGGCCAAGAGTCCATTTTTGTTAAGTAGCCTCAGGTTTTTAATTCAATGGATCTAGAAAACTGCACTAAGGCTTGACTTTTGGTAGATTTTGGTTTGGGAGAACATTACTGTCAGTCCTGCTTGCCAAATACACACCAAAAAATTAATGTAAGTCCATCTCTGATAACATCAAGGAAGCAAAAGGTAGTACAGGGGTTAACCCCAGAGAAATGTGAATTCCAACTCTGTTTGCCAATGATCTAAGTGTGACCTTGGACAAGTTACTACTCTCACACAAACAGGAATAGTTTTAGAAGATTAGGTGAGTTAATGTGCTTGAACCAGTACTAGACACTTCATAAATGCCCATTAGGTGTTGAATGTAATAATTATTTAAACAAAAAGTAGTTTGAAATTTCAGGCAAAGGAAAGACCAAATATGGGCCACTGTGGTCAGAGACTGCCTAAGGTAGGAAACACTGTTGGAGCTGGGCTGTGAAGCACAAAATAAGATTCTTGGAAGGGAGGGGAATGGCAAATATAATTACTAAAGCAGGAAAGAAATGGTCCCATACAGAATTCAGCCACCCTGTGCAAGCCATCTGGAATGGGAAGAACCTCTAGATCTTGTCCACAAGGTCTTTACTCTCTGAGGCCATCACTGAGGAGAGCAGAATCTAGAACCTCAAAGAAGACCCTCCTTCAGAGACAATGGAGGCATTAGCACTAGACATTGCACACAATAGAACCTGGGTATCTATGAAATGCAATGCTCTAGAAGGCACAATATCCAGGACATTGTCCCACTTTTCTATCTGGTGGACTCTAACTTCACCTACCTGAACCATGGCTATCAGTGCCCTGCTTGTTTGGAGTTGAGCTGGAGAACAAATCCTACATACTCTTCCTGGTTATACCATATACAATTTAACCAAATAATTGGGAACAGAAAAGCCTTTTATAACATTTGTCTTCTGGGCACAGTGGTACATGCCTGTAATCCCAGTGACTCAGGAGGCAGAGGCAGGAGGGAAGCAAGTTTGAGGCCATAGGCAGTCTGCATAACTTAGTGAGACCTTGTCTCAAAATAAAAACTGAAAAATAGGCTGGGGGTGCAGCTTTGCCAGTGGCAAAGCACTGGCAAAGTATGCGTGAGACCCTGGGTTCAACCCCCAGGACTGAAAAAAAAAAAAAAAAAAAAGCAAAAAAAAAACCAAACTTGTCTTCAAGCTAAAGGCTAAAACTAAAAAATATATTATTGTATTATGTGAATGTTCTGATTTTTCCAAATTTTTAGACACCCTAAGTCAGAGTTTTGGTCACAAGTGCAAACATTTTTCTAACTTACCCCCCCCACACACACAAAAAAAAATATTTACCTGCCAGCTGTTTTCTACAGAAATTCCTCTTTGAACTCGAATGATATATTCCTAAGGCGAGGGGAGAGAAAAAGCCTCAGTTAAAAAAAAAAAATCATAGAAGCAAAAACAAGTAGGCTGAAGATGTGGTTCAGTTGTAAGATATTTTTACCTTGCACATGCAAGGCTCTCAGCTTGATCCCCAACATCACATAAAACAAAACAAAACACTACAAAAATGGAACTATAAAATACGTGAAACAAAAAGTGATAGAACTGAATGAAGAAAGAGACAAATCCACAATTATAGCTGAAGACTTCAATACGCCTCTCTCAGCAATTGATAAAACAAATAAACAGAAAATTAGGATACAGAAGAACTCAACAATATCATCATCCAATAGGATTTAATTAGCATTTAGAGAGTACTCCACCCAACAACAGAAAAATACATACGTGTCAGGTGACCATGCAACATAGACCAATAAAGACCCCATTCTGAGCCATAAAACAAACTTCAACACACTTAAAAGAATTGAAATTATACAAACTAGCCACCAATAACAATGAAAATCCCCCAACAGTTTAAAACTAAACAACACATTTTGAAATAATCCATAAATCAAATAAGAAATCTCAGGAGAAAATAAAACACATTGAATTAAGAAAATATAGAGTATTTGGGCTTAGAACACAATACCCTCAAGTATCGTGCCTTGGCATGCTGAATACTTTGAACTCAGGAGAAGGAGCACAGAAATAAGATCTTTCTGACTTTCTCCTACCCTTTTTTTTCTTGCTCTTCTCTCTCTCCCAAGGCAGGCCACAGAAACTAAAATTCCTCTTCCACACGGTGGGCCATAGAAACTGGCATCCATCTCCTTCAAATCAGTGATAAAACCTAGAAATATTATTCTACATTTCCTCTGCCTTTCTGTGTGGCCATAAAGAAATTCTTTCATCTACCTTGTCTGAGAGTAGATCATAAGATCCTCATTTCAGAAAGGGTACTGCCTTGTACCTGGGAGGAAGGAATGCTACAGTGAAGCCAAAAAGAATCTGGACAGGCCTTGCTGGGTTTCTCCATTCAGTATTTCCCCCCAACCTCACGGATATAACAAAGGTGTGCCTTACTAGTTTCCTACACAATTCTCTATCCAACCAAGCTGACAATCAAGATTTACTATCACAAGTTCACCCTTATCAACATGACACCCAAACACATCTCCTTAAACTATGACATTCCATCTGTAGGCCCCCAAAAGGCTGTGTCCATTTCATAACAGAAAATCTATTCTGTCTATCTCCATGAGTCCCCATAGTCTTAATAGTTGCAATAATATTCAAAAGCCTAAGTTCAAAGTCTTCTCTGAGACTCAAGACAACTCTTAGCTGTAAGCCACTGTAAAATCAAAAAGAAAATTACATACTTCCCATATACAATGGCACAGAGTAAACATTCCCATTCCAAAAGGTAGGAACAGGAGAATAGCAAGGAAAGATTAGACCAAAGCAAGACCAAAATCTAGCAGTTGTTGTTGTTGTTGTTAGGTGCCGTCGAGTCGGTATCCGACTCATAGCGACCCTCATAGGGTTTTCAATGGCTAAGTGCTTTGGGATTGCCTTGGGAGTGGATTGCCAGGTCCTTCTCCCAAAATCTAGCAGGGCAAACATCAAATCCTATAGTTCCATGTCTGGCATTTATGGCACATGGTGTCATGATGAGCATTCTAATTAGGGCTTGTGTAGCCCCACTCGTATGGCCTAGCCAGCTAAAGCCCACATGGCCGCTTTCTTGGGCTAGCTCTGCTCATTGCCTATGGCTTTCCTGGTATCTCTAACATTCTTGGAACTCTTAGAACTCATAAACAAACCTTCAACAAGGTCACAGGATACAAGTTGTACATGTATATGCTAGCAATGAACACATAGACACTATAACTAAAAATATAATATCATTTGTAATTACTCAAAAAATACCTAGGTATAAATCTAAAACATGGACAAGACTTGTATACTGGAAACAATAAAAAACAATTGAAGAAGTCAAAGTTCTAAATAAGCATCAAAATTAAAAACTTTGATCTATGGAAAAACAAACTCAACAGTTAAAAAAAAGAAAAGTTCAATTAGAAAATAGGCAAAAGTCAGGAAGAGATATTTCACTGTAGAGGATTAGATAGATCGCAAATAAACACACAGAAATTTGTTCTACATTACTGCCCATTAGGGCAAAGCAAATTAAGGCCACAGTGAAATATCATTATAATATATCAAAATGGCTGAAACAAAAAAAATAGCAATAGCACCAAATGCTAGCTTGTTTTTGTTAGATGCCATTGAGTCAGATCCAACTCATAGCAACCCTAGGTAAACCAGAATGAAACACTCCCAACACTGTGCTATACCCCGCACTGTGTCAGTGTTTCTCTACTATTCATAGGGTTTTCAATGGGTGATTGTTTCAGGAGTAGGCTGCCAAGTCCTCCCAGTTTTTTGCAATGCTTGGGATCAAACCCAGGCCTCAGAGCTCACAGAGCAAGCACTCTAACAACTGAGCTAAACCCGAGCCTATAAATGCTAGCTAGGATACAGAAAATCTGAATCACACTTATATTGCTGATGGGAATGCAAAATGGTACAGCCACTCTGGAATTGTTCAGAAATTTCTTAGAAGATTAAATATGCAACTACTATAAAATCTAGGAATTCTACTGCTGGGCATTTACCTCAAGGAAATGAAAACATATCTTCATACAAAAACTTATACATGCACCCGGCGCAGTGGCACACGCCTATAATCCCAGCGGCTCGGGAGGCAGAGGCCGGAGGATCGCAAGTTCAAGACCAGAGGCAGTCTGTGTAACTTAGTGAGACCCTGTCTCAAAAAGTAAAAAAATGGACTGAGGGTGCAGCTCAGTGGTCCAGCACTTGCAGAGCATGCAGGCGCGAGGCCCTGGGTTCAAACCCCAGTACCACAAAAAAAAAAAAAAAAAAAACACTTATACATGAATATTCATAGTAAATTCATAGTCCCAAAGAAGAAACAAAGTAGAATGTCCTTCAACAACAACAAAAAGCATGAACTATCAAGGCATACTTGAATGACTCTCCAGAGAATTATGAGTGAAAAAAAAATCTCAAAAGATCATATACGAAATGACTCCATTTATATAATATTCTTGGGCTTTTGTTTTGTTTTTAAGACAAGACCTCGTCAGACTGACCTTGAACTCAAGATCCTCTTACCTCAGCCCCTACAGATTAGTGGTTTCCAGGAGTTACAGGTAGGCAAGGGAGGAAAGCAGATGTGGCTATAAAAAGATAAAGTGAAGTATGTTTGCAAAGATGGGAATGTTCTGTATCTTGACTGCAACAATGTTGATATCCTGTTTTTGATATTGTACTGTAGTTTTGCAAGATGTTACTGTTGGCCAGGTGCAGTAGTGCATGCCTGTAATCCCAGCAACTTGGAAGGAGAAGGTAGGAGGATCACAAATTCCAGACCAGAGGCAGCCTGTGTAATTTAGTGAGACCCTGTCTCAATATAAAAAATAAAAGGGGGCTGGGGGAGCAGCTCAGTGGCAGAGCACTTACAAAGTATGCATGAGGTCCTGAGTTCAGCCCTCTACTATCACACACACACACAAAAGTTACTGTTGGAGGAAATTGAATAATTAGTATATGGAATATCTGTATTATTTCTTACAAATACATATAAATCTACAATTATCTTAAAAAGTTTAATTTAAAAAATAAGCAAAATGCAGGCATTCTTAACTGTCACAGGAGTCAGAAGACACTGATTTTTAGTGTTCACAGTTTGCATTTTATATGCCCAATCAGCTATAAAAGATTGTGATTGGGAAAATAAATGAAAAGATGGGATAGGCATTGATACTATTTGCCCAAAGAAACCAAAATCAGTGACCCTCAAATCTGGAATATCATAAAAATCACCTACTTAGGCAGGAGTGGGTTGGGGTGGGGTGATGCATTAAAATACTCATTCCCAGCCAGGCATGGTGATGAGCACCTGTAATCTCAGCACTTGGGAGTCTGAGGCAGGAAGATTGCAAGTTAGAAACCATCTTAGGGAACTTAGTGAGACTCTCTATCAAGATAAAAAAGAAACAGGACTGGGGACATAGGTCAGTGGTAAAGCACTTGCCTGTTGTTGTTAGGTGCTGTCAGGTCGGTGTCCAACTCATAGTGACCCTATGTACCGCAGGCGAAACACTATTGTCGGTGCTTCTCTGCCATTTATAGGGTTTTCAATGACTGATTGTTTTTTGGGAGTGGGTTGCCGAGTCCTTCTCCCAAGCCTACAGCACCTGGTGCTCCAGGTGGTCTCCCATCCTAGAATTAAGCAGGCTCGACCCTGCTTAGCTTTGGAGATCTGACGGTATCAGATGCCACAGTGGTACAGAACATGCACAAAGCCCTGGGTTCCATATCCCACACAGGGAAGGTGGAGTGGAGTGGGGACACATTCCCAGGCCTTCCATCAGACCTGCTGAATTGCGATCTCTAGAAAAGAAACCTAGGAATCAGAAGATTTAAGTCTCCTTAGATAATTCTTACTAATAAATAAGCAAGAATCCAGACCCAGTTCAGCCTTCTGCCTTTATACACAAGGAATTATAACAAAGGTATGGAATAAACTATATCAAGAATGTTAACTTTTTTTTTCTCTCAAATGCTCAGAGTTAGTATGATTTAGCCATTACTCATACTTTCTACTCAACAAACAGTTATCAGGAGAGTGCTCAATAAATCCTTTCTACTGAATTAATTCCACTAACTCTAATATGTTATTTAGAAAATTAAGCCAAATAAGCATTGCTATGAAGACTGGGATTTAACTCAGTTGGTAGAGCGCCCCTGTGCAGTCTCTGAGGTCCTGGGTCCCATTCCCAGCACTGCAAATAATGGGAGAAGGACATGGCAATCCACTTCCAAGGCAATCCTGAAACAATCAGCCACTGAAAACCCTATGAGGGTCACTATGAGTCAGACACAACTCGACAGCACCTACCAACCAACCAAGCATTGTTAACTTGGTTACTGGGTTTTAAAACTAATTCTATCACTAATTTTTCACTTCCATTCTGCTCATTTAGCAAAGGCCAATGAAGATCACATTAGAAAGAACTTCTGCTTCCTCTGAATATACGAAGGATGGTAAATTCAACAACATCCACTTAAAAGTCTGGTTTGGTGATGCACACCTGTGATCCCAGCACTTGGGAGACTGAGTTAGAAGGATTCCAAGTTCAAGGACAGCCTGGGCTATAAAGGAAGTTCTAGACCAGCCTAGGTTACATAGTGAGGCCCTGTCTCAAAAAACCCAAAGAAGAAAAAATAAACAATCACACAAAAACCCAACATCCACTCAATTATTATGAGTGATTCAACCATGTACCTCGTGCCATACTTAGCTGATTTCACAGGGGGCTATAAAATAAATATTTCAAAACTTGTGTATTGTGGCAAATATCTTAAGCAATATGCCAATGTCATATCTGAATATATAGCAGCAATATGTTACAAACATCTGACAGCCTTACATTGGGGGATCAGCCATTTAGCTCTGAAACATTCTTTTCTGCTCTGGGCTGTTTTACTGTCAAATTTTCTGGCCTTTTATATTCTAATAGTAGAGTTCTGAATTAGCACATATAATTGAGTAATTCCAAACAACTACACATAGATTTTTTAAACATCTAAAATAGAGACAAATATTAAATCTTAAAAAAAAAATCACTCTAAGCATCCATTGCTTCACCTATCAGAGGAACAGTATTAATTTTTTTTTAAATCCAGCTCATTGTTGGACAGCTGGTAGGTGCTAAGTAATCATTCACTGACCTGCTTTACATACTTTTGAGTTTAAACTACAGACATGTGTTTTACAAAGATATTCTTAACAATTGTAAATATGGATTAAACACTTTTCACATTCTACATTTTGAGCTTTGTTCCTGGTTGGATATAACTTTGATCAAGAAAGATGTAGTCTAAAACCAGGCACAATGGCTTATGCCTGTAACCCAGCACTTAAGAGGCTGAACCAGGAAGATGAGCAAATTCAAGGCTAGCATGAGTCACAGAGAAAGACCTTATCAGAAAGAAAGAATGAAAAAAGAAAAGAAAAGAAAAGAAAAGAAAGAAAGGAAGGAAGGAAGGAAGGAAAGAAAGAAAAGAAAAGAAAGGGAGAGGGAGAGAGAGGAAGGAAGGAAGGAAGGAAAGAAAGAAGGAAGGAAGGAAGGGAGGGAGGGAGGGTGGGAGGGAGGGGGAGAGGGAGGGAAAGCAGGAAAGAGGAGAAAGAAAAATGGAGTCTGGCTACAAAGGCACTATACTTTCCTCTGTACAGTTATAATTTAGATATTTGAAAAATACAAATTTACTTATAAAACAGCCCACAATAATATTTGGGAATGCATTTGGTAGAAGAGAAGCAGTAGCTACAAGATAGTCCTTGGGTCCTGATGTCAAGCTGTTCACATCCCAAAATGACATCCTAGGTAATGCTTCTACCAAGATACTCTATGTTCAGGATAGTGTTCTCAAAAAGTGTGTGATTCTGCTCCCAGAGGATATTAGGCAACATCTAGAGACCTTTTTGATGGTCATGGAGGAAACAGGAGTGCTACCTGATGAGCTAAGGCCAAGGAGGCTGCTAAACATCTGTGGGTACAGGACAGCCCCACAGCAAGGAACTACCTGGCTCTAAATGTCAAAGTGCCAAAGCTGAGAAACCTAGGACCAGGTGAGTATAACAGGTCATCCTAGTGCATGGAGGCCTAGGAGACAGGATGGTGTTGGCATCATCTGCCCCTGACCATACCTGACAAAGAACAGCACTGATAACAGGTGCATGTCCATTTAAGTGTTGTTGTTTTGTTGTTAGAGGAGGTGTTTACTTACTGCAGCCACAAGGCGCCATCCATCATGCCTCTCTGGTAAAGGAACATGAAGAATGAGGCTTCAGAAGCAGAGTGCAGAGTGATGGTTATCAGAAGGTGGGCACAGGGGGTGGAGAGAAAAGGGGTGATGTTGGTCAAAGGGTACTAAGTTTCAGTTACAAAAGAGGAGGAAGTTCTAGTGGTCTATTGCCTGGTGACTACAGAAATAATAATGTGTATTTCCAAACTTCTGAATAGATTTTAAATGTTTTCATTCACGAAGAAATGATACGTATGTGAGGTGTTGGGCATGTTAATTAGCTTGCTGTAATCATTTCACAAAGTATGCATGATAGTATGACATTGTGCCTCATAAATATGTACAATTATTGTAATTAAAGATTGAATTGAACTAAATTTTAAAGACACCAACAAAATTGACTAGATGCACTTGATAAAGAAATAAACCTGTAAGGATGAAAAACAAGTAGAATCAATTGTAACCCCTAGATTCCATCGGCCATGTGGTTACAGATACAGAAAAGAATGGGGAACAAGATAAGGTGATTTTGCTCAGAAATCTTTTAGTTCTACTTTAAAGGGACAAGTTAGTCCCTAAGTATAAAAACAGTTGAATTTTTTTAGACTGCTGATATCACCATCCAGACTGGCCAAAAGAACATACTTTCACCTCAAATTTCCATTGCTATAAATTAAAGAAAACAGCGTGGCTGTCAACTGCTTGCAAGCAGCAGCAGCTCTTGTGAAAGCAGGAGAGCGAGCCCTGGAGACCAGTAAAACCTGATGCTTGAAGTTAGGCCTCTATCTCCCAAACAGAGCCAGAGTCGGGAGTCCAGAATCCTCCAGAGCATCATCTTTCTTACCTTCTTTATGTGCAACAGAACCTACAGTGTATATACAAGAGATGATAAACCACCAAGCGCAGAGGCATGGAAGGAGCAGCTAAGGGCCCGGGAAGGCAACTCTGAATCAGAAAGACCTATGCTGCCACTACCCCTGCCATCTGCTACCACTTCCCCAAAGAGTTTCCTCCTGCTCCTCCTCTTGGCACCACACCCTTGATCTTGGCATGCCGGGAAGCCTGAGCACATTTGGAAAGCCATTGTGGTCTGGTGCTCAACTTTTTCAAACTGGATGTGCATTAGGGCCACGTGATTTCTTGCATAAGGGAAAAAGAGGAGAGAGAATTAACATAAAATGAGCACTAACCATGTGCTAGGAACTTCGCAAAGCCCCTAACTCACTCTTGTCATTCAATCCTTCTGGGCAGCAACCCTTGGGGGGAGCTCTCTGCTCAGCAAGATCCAGGGAGCTGTCCCAGGCT
Source organism: Pedetes capensis (assembly GCA_007922755.1). Classification (NCBI taxonomy): domain Eukaryota; kingdom Metazoa; phylum Chordata; class Mammalia; order Rodentia; family Pedetidae; genus Pedetes; species Pedetes capensis. Next base: position 86,556 of record VMDO01007391.1, read on the forward strand.
GCACAGCTAAGCAGCAGCGACTGGGAACTGGAACCCAAGTCCTGCTGACTCCTAAGTTGCTCCAACATGCCAGACATGGCAGGCAATGCCCAGTGATCCAGGGAAGCTCTAGAGCCCTAAAAGATGGGGGTCCACACTGGTGCACAGGAGTTGGCTGGTTCACCCTCAATGATATAGACCTATTGACTCTGGCCTGAGGATGCAAGAGTAGAACCTGTCACTTCCACAACTGCTGATTAATGTTCTCAACACAGGCCATTTTCCAAGTAAGCATCCCATGGGCAATTTGTGTTTCCTGAGTTTCTAAAAGGATATTTAGGATTTTACCACACAGTGGCTGGTACTCAAAGGTACTTTGGTTTGATGAGATTTGGGGAAAACTTTAAGTCTGTCTGGCCCAAAGTTACTTCAGTGAGGATACAAACAACAACCACATTGAAAGAAAGGTATTAAAGGAGCTAAAGCCAAGACTTAAGCAAACCTTCAAATCAGCCTAATCCACATAACTCTTCTCTCTTCCCTTCTGGCGTAGTTATGAGATTTACCTGTTGACATAAAGTACAGAAAGATGCCAGCAGTTGTTAAGAGAGGTTTTACAGATACCTGTTACTCTCTATCACTAAAACAAAGTCTTTAACCTGCTGCATCCTAGAATCACCTACAGAAGTCAAAAAAAAAAAAAAAAAAAAAAAAAGATTCCTATGTTTGCTGGCCCTATCTTCCAGAGATCCTACTTTAATTTGCCTGGGCCAGGGTACAGGCATTAGTAGGTATTAAAAGTTTCAAGTGATTCTAATATGCAGTCAGGGTAAGGCCTAATGTCCTAAAATCTCTTACAGAGATCGGAAGCAGCCAGGCACAGTGGCACACGCCCTTAATCTCAGTGATTTAGGGGGCTGAAGCAAGAGGATTATAAATTTGAGGCCAGGGTCACTGTGTAACTTAGTGAGACCTTATCTCAAGACAAAAAAAAAAAAAATTAAAAATGGGCTTTGGGTGCAGCCCAGTGGTAGAGCATTTGCCAAGTATGTGCAAGGCCCTAGGTTCATCCCCTAAGTATCAAAAAAAAAAAAAAAATCGGATGTAACTCTACGCCACAAAAATAAAACTCTGTGTGCCGGAGGAAGGAAACAAGCACCCACCAAACCTCAGAATCTTCTCCACCCCTAACTCCCTTCCCTCCCTGTCTCTTCATAAGGGCTCAGCTCCTCTGTATGTATTTAACCCCTCATGTGGCCCCTCAGTAGTGGCTCCCATAGCATCATTCACCATTCACATCATCTGTCAATACTCTTTGAAGTGCAAGGAAGATCCACTACCCCCATTTTATAGCTGGAGTGTCTGGGCTAGGAGGCAGGCCTGTTGGTCTCCAATGCCCACCAGCCACACCACTCCGCTAGGTTCACTACCAAATGTACTTATCTCCTGGCCCTTTCCCTTCATAGGAAGACCCCCAAAGAAGGCTGAAAACAAGTAACCTTGACGGACATCCATCACCATGCTACTTCTCTGCTCCAGAACCTTCTGCCACTCCCACTGGCCACAGAATAAACCCAAACTCTCTAGCCTAGCTTCCACATTCTCCTACCTCCTGACTAAAGTGACCTTTCTCTCTATTCAAACCCTTCTTTGTCAAACTCTTTATGTCCTAAATGTCCTCACCTTAACTACTTTACCTTTGCTCCACCATATGCTCTCCACCATGATGCTTCGCCTCAACACAGCCCACAGCAATGGGGCCAAGTGACCATGGGCTCACACCTCTGAAGCCATGGGGCAAAATAAATCTCTTCTCCTTCCAGCTGATTTTCTCAGGCATTTTGTCACAGTGATGGAAAAACACACACACTCAGATTTATCATCCTTTGGTAAGAGTCACACAACACAACAGCTGCAGCTCCCAGGCAGCAAGCAGCATCACCCCAAAAAACAGTAGAGTTTCTGAGGAAATTCTCAAAATAGAATCAGCTTCTGGGGTTTTTCTGCTCAGCTCACTGGCCACTTGCCTGGCAGCCTACAGTCTTTAACAGTTCACTTAGGATTAATGGCTACTCTTTGCTCTGCTACGTATTCACTATTTATCACTGTTTCATCTGTAGATTTTCAACACGAGAACTTACCTTTTTTCTATTTCAATTGCTGTGTAGCTCAATAATGTGCAAAAACTGTCCCCCAAATAAATGAAAATATTGAAGGTTTTAAAAGGCATCTGAAGAATCAACACTGTCTTAACATAAATTCTGAGAGGAGTGAAACCAAGTGTATCGCCTTTCCAACCATATGAAATTAATTTCATTTAAAATCTTCACAGAGAAGAAGGTCATGGAAGGAAATACTTTAGTTTATGCAAAACAAACAAAAACCTATGCAAAACAAAATTTCCCAGTTTGCTTTATACAAAACAAAATTCTCCAGTTTTCACTGTATTCACAGAATAGACAGAAATACATCACCAAGACACTTTGATGCCTGCAGCGAGATGAGCAACCATCATCCTTCCAGCATGCTTCTCCCTGCTCAAGTCCATTTGAAGCCCATGGTCTCCTCTGTAGGATGGTCTCCACACTGACCTCAAAGACAACTGATGTTCCAGTTAGGAAGAAATACTGCAAAGCAGCATGCTAAACTCTTTTTACCTCAGGCATGACTAGAGAATGGATAAGGGTTTAGTTTTTGAGATGGGATCTCATGATGCAGCCCAGGCTGGCCTTGAACTCTCCATCCTCCTGCCTCTACTTCCTGGGTGATAGAATTACAGGCTTATGTCAAATGGCCCCTGGATATGGCATTTAAAATAGCCAGCTCCTACAGCATTTTATAGTATGATGATGCTTAAATGATGCTAAAGCAAATTATATAATTTGCTAAGATGAGAACCCAGTAATGCTATCTTACAGCAAAGCAAAGAAAGAGTCTAGGAAGAATGGCCAATGATCAACAAAACAAATAATAACAAATGCTGGTGAGAAAAAGGAACCCCCTTACACTCTTGGTGGGACTGTAAATTGGTTTAATCATTTTGGAAATCAATATGGAGATGCCTCAGAAAACTAAAAATAGAGCTGCCAAAGGACCCAGCTATACTACTGGGAATATGCCCAAAGGGAGACAAGTCATCATACCACAGAGACACCTGCATCTCCATATTCAATGCAGCACTCTTCACAATAGCAAGGATAAGGAACCAACCAAGGTGCCCATCAACAGAAGAATGGATAAAGAATTATGGTACATATACACAATGGGATACTACTCAGCCATAAAAAAATGAAATAATGTCATTTGCAGCAAAATGGATGGAACTGGAGTACATCATCTTAAGCGAATGAACACAAGCTCAAAAAGAGAAATACCATATGTTCTCACTCATATGTGGGAGCTGAATCTTAAAGGAAGAAAAAATCCTATACGCAAATGCACAATTAAACTTAGTGAAGAAGGGACAATATAAAGAGTAGAAAGAAAGTGGGGAGAGAACTAGCAGACGGAAGTGAAGATTGTGGAAGGTGGGATGAGGAGGAGAGTCAATGTAGAGGGATAAAGAGGGAGAGGATAATCTTAATGTAAACAATGTGACTTCATGAGTACATTGGAAAAATAGGGGAATATAACCCAAATATGCATTTGAGTTTTACTACATATTAACCATAAGGCAACATAAACCTTGTGGGTTGATGAAAGTGTAGCCAGAAGAGATGTAATGGTTGCACAATGGAAAAAGTCAATGCTGTATTACTCTGTACCTCACCATCATTTACTAATAAAGGGAGAAGAAGAAAGGAAGAAAGGAAGAAAGGAAGGAAGGAAGGAAGGAAGGAAGAAAGAAGGAAAAGAAAGAGAAAAGAACTCAAAAAGGCTCAGTTAAATGAAATATAACCTTTACTTCCTTGTTCAATAATCTTCAAAATAGTCTATGCAGTAAACATAACTGAAGTACTATCCAGCACATATTTAACTAGCTAGAAGAATAAATACATAAACTGTGACCTCTTGGCAATAATTTATTTTGTTTTGTTTTGTTTAGACAGGGTCTCTCCATAATGCAGATTGGCCTCAAACTCTCTATGTAGCTCAAGATGGTCTTCATCCTCCTGCCTCAGCCCTTCAAATGCTGGGATTACAGGTGTGCACCACCACACCCAGCTTTCCAATGCCAGTGTTTTTGTGGACTCTGGCATCTAAGGTGGCCAACTCCCTTACACTCTTAGCTGACCTGAGTACCTCCCGGGGGCTGCAGTGTCCTCTCCTGGGGCCAGTCTTCTCCACCTACTCCTCCTTCCCATTCCCTCAAAGACAGGCCATCTGGCAGTCCTGAAGTTGAAGAGAAGCTAGTTACTGGATAATGATTAGTAGCCACAACGTGCCACTCCTCCTCCATGCCAGAGCCAAAAGTCCCTAGGAGGACAAGGTACAGGCTTTCCAATCACGGAGACCTGGATGTAAAGCCCAACTACCACTTACTAGATTTCTGCCTTAACTTCTCGGAGTCTCAGTTTACCTCTCTGCAATATCACACCTTTCCAATAGGGCAGTAGTGAGTGTTAGATGACACAGCATATTTACAGCAGCCAGTACAGGGGCCAGCTTTGTTAATTGTCTTCCCTGGTATGAAAATATCAAACACAAGGTACGTGCAGGTGAATGTTCCATGGCACATTTAATCAGCCAGCACAGGAGACAGTAGACACACTATTAAGATGGCATAAGGAAAACTCAAAAGCAGCCGTCCTCTTCGAACATGGGAAACAATTCCATCAGCCTATGATTTCTAAACAGTGTTACTCCAGTCTCTGTTGTCCCAGGTTCTTGCCAACTTTGGGCTATATTTTTCTATATTTTTCAGGTTATCATTTATAATAAGGAAAAATAATTTTTTAAAAAATTTTGTTGGTTTGACATGAAAAAGTGCTCAATATCCCTAGCCATTAGGGAAATGCAAATCAAAACAATGCTGAGATTTCACCTTACACCAGTAAGAATGGCCAAGATCAATAAAACAAACAACAACAAATGCTGGCGAGGCTGCGGGGAAAAGGGAACACTTTTACATTGCTGGTGGAGCTGTAAATTGGTGCAACCACTATGGAAATCAAT
>VMDO01007392.1:0-77307 GCA_007922755.1 Pedetes capensis
TTCCCCAGTAGTCTTTTGAGTGCCTTCCAACCTGGGGGCCTCATTTTCAGACACTATATCTGACAGTGTTTCTTTGCTATCCATAGGGTTTTCAATGGCTAGTTGTTTCGGGAGTGGCTCGCCAGGTCCTACTCCCTAGTCTGTCTTAGTCTGGAAGCTCAGCTGAAAACCTGTCCACCTTGGGTAACCTTGCTCATGTTTAAGGTTACAGTGGCAGAGCTCTCAGCCTCATCGCAACACGCAAGCCCCCACGGCAAACTGACAGACATGGGGGGGCTCTGATGGTAAAATAATTAATACGAGGATGCATATATAGCATAAGAAAAAGAGAAGGAGAATAGAAAGAGGGAAGAGAGTAAAACAAGGAAGGAAGCAAATAAAAATTTAAAAAAAAAAAACCCTCTCGCATACACGCTCCCACCCACGTATAAAATCGCTTATAGTCAGGTGCGGTGGTATACACCTGCATTCCCAGCAGCTTGGGGGCGAAGGCAGGAGGCTCACAAGCCCAAGATCACAGGCAGCCTGCACAACCCAGAGAGACCCTTTGTCAAAAAGTAAAAATATGGGCTGGGGGCACAGCGTGGTGGTCCAGCGCCTACCAAGCAAATAGGCGCAAGACCCTGGTTTCATACCCCCATACAAAACAACAAAATCATAAAACAACAAAAAAAAACCCAAAACAAAACAAAAACCCCATGAAACAAAACAAAACAAAACAAAACAAAAATCAAAACAAAAACAAAACAAAACCATGCATACATGCTCACACACACTTATTAAACACTTCTAGTCAGGTGCGGTGGTGCACGCCTGCAGTCCTAGCGGCTTGGGGGGCGGAGACAGGAGGACCAAACTGTTCTTATTGTGTCTAATTGTCCCGCAAGACTCTGCCAGAAAGGAGCACTCTGTCCGCGTGGTGCTCAGCCTCCTCCGCAGACCTCACCTTTCTCCACAGTGCGGTGGGATGACTTAGTATCCCCTCTGGTGTGTCTGGGGTCCAGGCATATGTGTGCCCGTATGTCTGTGGAGATTGCATCTGCATGACTGTCCTGCCACAACAGGAGAGAGGGAGCCGCGTTTCAGCTCTGGATGTGTACCGCTGGCACTGGTTTCCCACCGCCACAACAGGAGGGAGGGTGCGATTCCGTTGCTGGGTTGCACAGACTGCCTTGGCATGAATAAAGTTCTTATAAATACTACATGCATAATCAAAGATGTGCTTTAATTATATATTTTTATTTCTGTGTTATGAGTTGGCTTTGGTTGTGGGGCACACAAAAGAAGCATAGAATGTATCCTCTAATCAAGATTTACACAGCCTTATTGAATTTATAAGGTGTGTAAGCAAGAGTAAGTTCAGGACAAAGTAGGAAAACATGGGTAGTGATCATTACAGACAATCAGAAGAGGAAATGGGGTGGAAAACCTTCATGAAATAGATGAGCCTAAAGAAAATAATTTCACAGATGAAATAAGAAGGCATTTCAGATGTCAGTTAATCAGTTGTCATTGCTATAGCAGAAAAACCAACCCAAACACACTTACGGTAGAAGTTTACTGGGAACTTACAGTTAGATAATCAGTCCATAATGGTGGCAGGACAGACTCTGTGGCAGGACCTGTTTCAGACAACTTCATGGCATGGCAGACCAGGACCAGAGAGAGAGACCCTGGCTGCAGGTCTGGGGTAAAAACTCCCAGAGCATCCCCTTAGGGAGCTACTTCCACCAAAAGCCACCTTCCAAAGTTCCACAACCTCCCAGGACAGCACCACTAGCTGGGGACGGAAGAACATGTCCTTGGGGACAATTTAAGTCCAAACCATAGGTGGTTGAGCACACGACTAAACAAGAGCTTATACAGAGCATTCCTAAGGACTTGAAGGATTTTGAGAGAACATTCTTTGCAAAAAAAAAAAAAAAAAAAAGGCATATTATTAAGAAAGTTTAAAATACAGATTTAATTGTAAAATTAAGCTTATTGGTTTTGGTAAGGAAGGAATTTCATATATGATGAATTGTAAAGGGTAGCAGATCCTGGAGACTTGTAAACCTGGGAAACATTGAAAGTTATACAAATGTTAGTGCTTATTCATTCATTCAACAAATATGTAACAGTTTATTATGTAGCAGGCCCTGTTCTCGGTAATGAGATAAATTTTGTCACCATAGTTACTAAAGATAAAGTGGCCTCTTAAAGGTAATCAGATATTTTTATGCTGAGAGAGAGGACCTTGGGCCTTTATTGTCAAGAGAGAATAAGGCTGATTGATTGCTCTCCTGCCGCACCTCCAGTGCATTGCCTTTCCTGTAAATAAAAACAGCCTGTTGACTCATCACAGTGGGAGAGACACTCTGAGAAGAGCTGTACGGTTGCAGCAGGTACTCCACATAGTCTCACCTGTAAGGGTAGCACAGGTATGTGTGCCTTCCTTAGCCTCTTGGTCGTCTCCACACCCTGGCAGATCCAGTGTTTCCTTTTCTCCATAAGTGATATACTTGCCTCTCGCTCGACTTACATATGTATTTCCTAATGTTAGGTGAAATTCTTGGGAGCAGAACCCATTTCTTACCCATATTGTTGTCCCTACTACCCATCCTTGGCACAGCTGCCATTGTATAACAATATGTTGTTAGGTGCCATCAAGTCAAGTCTGACTCATAGTGACCCTATGTAGAACAGAATGAAACAGTCCCAGGCACTATGCCATACCCGGCATTATGTCAGTGCTTCTTTGCTATTCACAGGGTTTTCAATGGCTGATAGTTTCAGGATTGCTTTAGGAATGGATTGCCGTGTACTTCTCCCATATTTTGTGATGCTGGGGATTGAACTCAAAGCCTCAGAGAGCTCAGAGCACCACTCTGCCAAGTGAGCTAAACCCCAGCCCCATATAACAATATAGTTCCTGTTTAATAAGCGTTGATTAAATTTTAAAACTTACTCTTTTTATTACTCATTTTCCTCATGTCAAAAGTGAGGAAGTTGGACCAGATTTTAAAGGGATTTTCATATTCTACAATTCTGTGATAACCTCTAAAACTGTATTTAAAGAGAGTATAACATTAAGCAAAATGTGTAGGAAGGCTATAGAAATAACAGTACCTTTCTCTGACATTCAGGAAGATGGCTAATAAAACCAACTATTAACTTGTTAGGTGTCATCAAGTCAGGCCTGACTCATAGCAAACCTGTGCACAACATATGAAACTACCCAACACTGTGCCATGCCCAGCACTATTGTCAGTGCTTTTCTGTCATTCATAGGGTTTTCAATGCTGAATGGTTTTTAGGAGTGGGCTGCCAGGTCCTTCTCCCAAGCCTACAGAGCCAGGTTGTTTCTAGGCAGTCTCCCATGCAAGTATTAACCAGGACTGACCCTACTTAGCTTCTGAGATCTGATGAGATCAGATGCCTGGGAGCCACGGCTGCAGGCAAGAGTAACTTCTGGTTGTTGTTAGGTTCTATCAAGTCGGTGTCCGACTCATACCGACTCTATGTACAACAGGCAAATCACTATTGTCAGTGCTTCTCTGCTATTAGTAGGGTTTTCAATGGCAGATTGATTTTTGGGAGTGGGTTGCTGGGTCCTTCTCCCAAGCCTACAGTATCTGTTGTTCCCAGGCGGTCTTCCATCCAGGTCCTAACCAGGGCCGATCCTGCTTAGCTTCTGAGATCTGATGAGATCAGATGCCACAGTGCTACGGCTGCAGGCCAAGAGTAACTTAGTAGGTATTTATTAACAAATAAATTAATGAGTATGCATACATATGACCACAAATGCTGAAGTCACAAATACCTGAGTCAGACTCTCCTTGGTAGTTAGTGAAATTGGTAAGTCAGTTGTCATTTTCTTAGTTCGGTCTGCTAATCATGAGGGAAACTGGTTAAGAAAATCACATCAGATTTTTAGCCCTGGAAAAAAATGGTAATTTGTCAAAATTTTCTTCATAAGTGCATCATAATTTTAGTGGCAATAATCTGGAGCATTGACATAGTTTTTGTAAGAAATCACGTGATAGAAAACATCATGTTATTAGGTGCCGTTGAGTCGGAAGCGACCCTGCATACAACAGGTGGAAGAGTATTGTTAGTGCTTTTCTGCTATACAAAGAATTTTCAATGACTGATTGTTCTTTGGGAATGGTTTGCCGGGTCCTTCTCCCAAGCCTACTGTTGTTCCCAGGCACTGTCCCACCCAAGTACTAACCAGGCACAACCCTGCTTAGCTTCCGACATCATTTTTTGTTGTTGTTAGGTGCTGTCGAGTTGTGCCTGACTCATAGCGATCCTTATAGGGTTTTCAATGGCTGATTGTTTCGGGATTACCTCAGGAGTAGATTGCCACGTCCTTCTCCCATTTTTGTGGTGCTGGGAATCAAACTCGGGACCTCAGAGACTATAGAGCAGCGCTTTACCAACTCAGTTAAATTGCAGCCCGACCAACATCATAGCACTATGTAATTATGCAGCTCAGCATATAACACCCAACTATCATACTTTTTTAACATTTTAATTTTTTTAAAGGGATGTTTAAGATAAGTACAAATCAGTGAAACATAGAAGTGGCTGCCTGTGTGGTCTATAGTCTATACATGATAGAAGAATTAAGAATTGAGGTCCAGAGAACTTGCTTTGAGCACCAACTCTATGAAAATGCTTGCTCCATATCAGCAATCAGGTGAATGAAGCAACAATAATAACACTACCTAATACACAGCAGGCCAGACTCTACCCTAAGCACTAACATACATAAATGCACCCAACAACCTTGCTCTCTTACATGGACTAAGATGTGTGTTTTTTAAAGTCAGGGCATCTTAGAGTTACAATTGGAAGTTTTTCTTGGTAGTACATAAAATAATGCTTACAATTAGTAAATTCTTTAATTTGACCTTTTATGTTGTCCAAATTTTTAAATGAAGAAACTGAAACACAGGGAGGTTAAGTGACTTGTCCAGGCCATGCAGTTAGGAATAGCAGAGGGTTAAAATCCTTGAGGTCTGCTTCTATATGCCTGAGTTTAATGGTGATGCTGTCCTGGCTGCCATTAAACTAATGGTGATTCTTTCATAAAACCACAGACTACTGCATTTCAGGGCTGGGTTTAGCTCAGTTGGTAGAGCGCTGCTCTGCAGTCTCTGAGGTCCCGAGTTCAATTCCCAGCACCACAAAAATGGGAGAAGGACCTGGCAATCCACTCCAAAGGGAATCCCGAAACAGCCATTAAAAGCCCTATGAGGATCGCTATGAGTCAGATACCGACTCAACGGCACCTAACAACAACAACTGCATTTCATGTTTTTGTTTATTTTTGATACTGAGAGGTTGAACCCAGGGCCTGATGAATGCTTTTTCACAAGTGCTGTACCCCCAGTCCATTTTTTATTTTTCAGTTTTGAGAGTGTCACATTAAGTTACACAGGCTGCCTTTGTCCTTGAACTTAGGATCCTCCTGCCTCAGCCACCAGGTCATTGGGATTACAAGTGTCACTGCACCCAGCTCCCATTTATGTGTTAAACATTTTTATTTAGAACATATTTTTAAATCATGCAATTAAGAAATCCTGTGACAGTATAATATAGTATCACTCATTATTTTGTTAGTATAAATTCCAGCCCTGAATTGAAACAACTTAAAGCATTTTTTATTCAGGAAGATAAAATTGTGTTTATGTCATCAACACTTTCCTTCTACTTTCTTTTACCACATCCCACAGCCTTGATATCATCACTATATATTATGACATTTCTTCTCAACCAGATTATAACTGTGCTTTGCAGGGAAATGTCATGTAACATGGAGACCTTCACCATAGTGCCAGACCCCTGGGTATTTGTTCCATATCAGAAAGTGGGGCTCTTTTGTTGTGCAGAACTGTTGGGAACTAAGCCTCCTCCATTAGGGTTTGTTCCCTTCAATATCTCAGTATGGAGGCCTTCTGATTTCTAGTTTAGAAGTTAAATGTAAACCAGAGCAGTGGTACACCCCTTTAGTCCCAGCAATTTGGGAAGCAGAGGCAGGAGAATCTCAAGTTTGAGGCCAGAGGCGGTTTGTGTGACTAAGCAAGACCCTGACTCAAGTATATTTGGGGCGGGTGGCGTGCTGGGGGAACAGCCTAGTGGTAGAACTCTTACAAAGTATGTGTGAGGCCTTGGGTTCAACCCCCAAGTATAGAAAAAGAAGAAAAGAGAAGTTAAATATGTTCTCTGTATTTCAGGTTCAAATCCTAGTTCTACTTAATTATGGCTCTGAGCAAGTTAACCTGGTTTCTGTGTACTTCAGTTTCCTTATCTGTAGTGTAAGAGTAATAATAGTACTGATTTCACCAGTTCAGGGTAAAGACTAAATGAGATGATGCATGTAAAGCACTTAGAGCAGTGCTTGAGTCATGGTGAGCACTCAATAAAATGTTTCTGCATGGATGGAGTGGTCTTCAGGAAACGTGGTCTACAATGCACAGAAACAGCCAACCTGAAGATAAGCTGTAATGAAAATTTTTACTTAGTCTCTCAAGCATCAGTATAACATCCTTGAGAAGTCAAGTGTACTTGGCTGATCTGCCGTTCAAGTAATCCATTTATTGTCTCATTATCACTTAACCTAAAATACTTATGTTCCTTTAGTTTCAGCTTCTCGTAATAATTTCAAAGGCAAGGCGGGTGTAAGACAGCAAGATAGTAAATGTAGTTCTTACATACTGCCTTTTATTTGTTGATTTTAAAAGCAAACTAAAGTCAGGCATGGAAGCACACATCAGTAACCCCAGGTACTTGAGGCTAAGGCAGGAGGATTGCAATTTCAAGCCAGCTTTGGCAATTTAGTGAGACCCTGTCTCAAAATAAATAAAAAGGGTTGAGAGTGTAGCTCATTGGTAGAGTATTTTCCTAGCATGAGTATTTTCCTAGCATGAGTATTTTCCTAGCATTCAGTCCTCAGTGCTGGGAAAAAAGTAAACTAAATATCTTCCTCAAGACCATAACCGTAAGAACAGGTTAACATTTATTATTTACTGTGTGCCGTGTGCAGTCATAAGCACTTTAGATTTAACCCTCCTAGTTACTGTGTAAGAAAGGTTTTTTTGGTCCCATTTTATTGATATAGAAACAAAGGGAAAGAATTACTTTGCTCAGAGTCAAATGACTAGGAAAGTCAAAGCCAGGGGCATTTTTAAATTGGTGATACTTTTACAGTAGATAACCTCTACATACAAAATCTGTGCTCAAATGCTACTTCCAGTAATTTCTGACATGTGTGGGGCTTTTAAAACATTCAGTGGAACCTTTGATAGGATATGATAGGAATAGCTCTCTCTGTATCTGTGATTTTCCTCCCTAAAACCCATGACTTCAGTTTAAACATGAGGATAAAATTTATGCAAATCCCAGCTGACATTCTACAGTCAGCAACTCACAACCGTCAGGGTAGCTGGGTGTGGTGGCACATGCCTTTAATCCTAGGGACTCCAGAGGTGCAGCCAGGGCAATTGCAAATTTGAGGCCAGTGGCAGCCTGTGCAACTTAGTGAAACCCTGTCACAAAATACAAAGTAAAAAATATGCTGCGGGTACGGCTCAGTGGTTGAACACTTGGAAAAAGCATGCATGAAGCCACAGGTTCAGCTTCCCAGTAATGGGAAAAAAAAAAAAAAAACGTCAAGGTCATCAAAAACAAGTATGAGAATATCACAGCCAAGTGGAGTCTAAGGAAACTCAATGTCATATGGTATCCTAGATGGGCTTCTGGAACAGAAAAAACAATGTTATTGCAAACTGGGAATGCCTGCCTACACATGTGGCTCAGTGGTAGAACACTTACCTAGTATTCCTAGGGCCCTGGGTTCCATTCCCAGCACAGGAGCTTAAAACTTAAGAATATCTGAATAAAATTTGGATTTGAGTTTGTTATTGGTGCATTGGTTGTACCCACACTAGTATGGTAGCAATTGGGGAAACTGGGATATATCTTCACAGCTTTTCTCTACCACTTCATGTTTATATTCTTTTTAGTGTATTTTTCCATCATTATTTAAGGAATATCTCTCTGAAATAATTCATGGTAGAGTGAGGAAGATGTATTTTATCATTTTCTACCATGTAATAGATGAACATGTTCTTACATGGAAACATATTAATTGTAAATAAATTGTGATTGCAGATGGCTGGTCATTATTTTGTTATCTTAACATGTAGAATTTGTATTAATATTTGTTTCTGATTTTCTCTTATCTAGGGAGCAGATTTTAAGAGTAAAAGAAGATGAGAATGTTCCATTTCTACTGGTTGGTAACAAGTCGGATTTAGAAGATAAAAGGCAGGTTTCTGTAGAAGAAGCCAAGAACAGAGCTGACCAGTGGAATGTTAACTATGTGGAAACATCTGCTAAAACACGAGCTAATGTTGACAAGGTAAAATGTGGCTCTGAATTACTACATCATGTTAAAAACAGGTTGATTTGCTTTAATTTGGCACTAATTTATCAAGAGGCAATGAGACCCAAGTAGAGATTTAATGCCTGTTGATTTTTATTATTACTGAATGCTCAAGTATATGTTAGAAATTTCTTACTTCACTTTGTCCTTAACTGCCCAAGAGGTGGTAAAACACAACACATTCAGGATGGGGATATGGCTCAGTGGTAGAACACCTGCCTAGCATGCTCAGGAGTCAATCCCCAGGACCACAGAAAAAAAGAAAAAAGAGGAAATGACACATTATTCCTAAATGTACTTTCTTTTTTTCTTTTTTCTTTCCTTTTCTTCTTTTTCTCCCACCCTCCTTCCTCCCCTTTTCTTTCTTTTTCTTCTTTTCTCCTTCCTTCCTTCCTTCCCTGCCTCCCTCCCTCCCTCCTTTCCTTCCTTTCTCTCTCTCTCTTTCTTTCTTCTTTCCTTTCTTCCTTTCATTCTTTCTCTCTTTTTTTTTTTTTGCACTGATGGCATTCCTGACCCCAAACTCTGCCCTTTTTTTTAACTTATTGTGATGGAGCTGCATAGTTTAAAGGGAATTATATAAGTCCCAGGATTCTAACACTAAATGCACTCACCACTGACCTGATGCCTGTCTTGCCCCAATTAAGTTCTCAAAAGTGAAGGTGCCTCCCAAGATGAAGGAAGGAACCCATAGATAATATGACTGTAAAATCTGTTACTGCTCCTCCATTCCCTGAGTGGGAAGGGAAATCCTCTCCCCTCCTCCCTTCTCTTCATACTTGGGGCAGAATGGTCTTTCCTGGGGACTGTGTGGAACTCTGCCAGGTTCCTCAGTGTATTTCATCTGCAGCCAGAGACCCCCTCTAGGGAGGCTGCTCTTGGAGGTCAGGTAGCCCAGGTGCTTCTTGAAGACCTCCACGTGGACCTTTCTTCAGCCTCCCAAGTGTGGAGGCTCTGGAGTGGTGCCTTTTAAACTCCAGAGGGCAAATTAATTATCTATAAAGCTTGATAAGTGTGTGTTCATAGGTCTTACCCCCAGAGATTCTGCTTTATTTAGTCTGGGATGGGCCTGAGAATTTGCATTTCTAGCAAGTTCCTGGGGTGATTCATGATTCAGACTGTGGACTAGTGGTCCACACTCTGAGTCACACTGCTGTAGGTGGCCTCAGGATTTTGTGCACTGGTCTGCCTGTAGACCTATAACCCTAATCTAGAAAGCATGAAGTTAAAAAATAAAATGGACATTTCTTAAGTTCATTTGCTATAGGTCTTAAGACAGTGTGATTGATTGAGTCTTAACTGATTAAATTTGTTAATAATGTGGTCAGATTCCTAGAGGTCCAAGATATCTGTACAAAATGAATACTAAAAGAATTCTACTCTGTATACTCTACTAGTTTCCAGCAAATATTTTTAAAATACTAATGAAAACATTTTAATATTCACTGTGTTTGGGATTTTGAAAGACGACAGTGACATTATCATAGCACAGACATATTTTTCTTTCCTCCTAACTGATGTCTTCAGCAAGGTGTTAAACACACTGTTCTACATTTTAACTACTTGAACTAAGGAGAGTGGGGAAGAGAGGCAAATACTAACAGTCCACAAAAGATAAAACTGTGTCGACACGGTCCTTGTGGTGGCCGTCTGCTGACATCAGAGGTCCTAAGGGGTATGGTGGGGTCATGATGAGAGTTCTCCTAGGACAAAAAGAAGAAGCCCAACCAACCAGTGAGAAAATGGTCCAGAAACAGGAACAGGCATGTTGCAAATAGAAAATGCATATTAATGGTTTTTAAACTTGAAAGAGGTTCAGTCTCACTTATTTAAATGAAAGTACAATTTAAAAATATATGGTAAATCTTTTTCTTAGCCTGTCACATTGTGAAAAAGCGAAAAGGTTAATAGTATACTCTTGGCAATAATAGAGAAAACAAAAAAGTCTCCTGTGTTGGTGGAAGGGAAATGTGATTATCTGTCAAAATATGACCCAGCAATTCAAGTTCTAAAAATGTATTTTCCAGGAAAAAAACAAACACTCATATATAAATGTATAGTCAGTGGTAGAAATTTAAGCAGGGTTTGTAGAAACAAAAGAGTAGAGCTATCCAAGTCTCCAGGGAAGGACTGGTTTATATTATGATGAGTCTGCTAGCTGCAGTGGCACATGCCTGTAATCCCAGAAAATCAGGAGGCTGAAGCAAGAGGATTGCAAATTTGAGGCCAGAGGCAGCCTGCATAATTTAGCAAGACCCAATCTTAAAACTTAAAAAATGGGTTAGGAATGTAGCCCAGTGATAGAGCACTTGCAAAGTGTGTGCAAAGGCCCTGGGTTCAGCCCCCCAGTACTTTAAAAAACGAGATGGGAGATAGAGTTGTGTGTGGTGGCACACACTTGTAATCTCAGCACTTGAGAGGCTGAGGCTATTGTCCTGGCTACATAGTGAGTCCCAGGCCAGCCTTAGCTACAGAGTGAGACTCTGTCTCAAAAGGCAAAAACAAAAACAAAAAAAGAAATGAAGATATAACTAAATGTGCTGATATGAAATGATCTTAGTGGAAAAAACAAGGTGCCATGCGTTTTAAATGTATGACCCTCATTTATGTAAATACCATAAGGATCAAAGAACTAAGTTACAGCTGTATATTCCTTTCACTGTAAATACCTCCTGGACTTCTGTATTTGAACTTTTTGCCATATGCAAAAGAGAAAAAGTAAAGGACTAGAGTTTATGTTACTTTCGTTGCATCTCTGACAAAATACCTGGCAAGAACAATCTGAGGGAGGAAGGATTTATTTTAGCTCATCATTTCAGAGGTGAGTCCGTAATTCTGGGCTCCATTGACTCTGGGCCCCTGATGAGGTGGCAAGAGCCTCATGGTGGCAGGAGCATTTCATGGCAGACAAGAAGCAGAGAGTGCAGAAGGGACTAGGAGCCAGGTATAACCTTCAAAGGCAGCCCCCAGTGCCATCCTTCCTCCAGCTAGACCACCCCTCCTAACATTTCCAAAATCTCCCAAAGTAGTGCCATTATCTGGGTCCAAGCACTCAACACGTGAGCCTGTAGGTGACATTTCATGTTCCAACCATAGCAAGAATATTTTAGTTACACTGGCTACATAAGAAAGTACATCCCAGAAGCTTTCTGGATAAAATGACCATTTATTCTGCTCAGAGATTTGGGGCAGATTTGGAACTTAGATAGGGCACAATGGAGATTGTTCATTTCTGCTCTACAGCATCTGATGCCTCAGCCAGAAAGCTTCTAGTCTGAGCACTGGAAGTTTCTAAACTCGGATTCTAAAGACTTGTTCGTGTGTGTCTGTCTCAGCTGGTTGGTGCTGGCTGCTGTCCAGGGATGCCTCAGTTCCTCTCCACACGGGCTTTTCCATGTGTGCTGGCTTAAACTTTCTCACATTACAGTGTGGCGTTTCAAGGGCAAGTGTCAGAAAAGAAGAACCACCTGGGAGACCTAGCCTCTGAAGTTACGCAGCATTGTTTCGACCTCATTCCATTGGCCAGGGTGGCCACAGAATCCCACCTAGGTTCCAGAGAAGGTCCAGTGTAGACTTTGCCTCTTGATAGAGAGGGGCAAGATTCTGGAAATGCATGTAGGAAATACTGCTGTGGCAGTTTCAGAAAATTCAGTCTGCAGTTGGTGATCACCTCTCCAAAAAGGATTACATTAAATGAGACTGCTTGTAAACTGAGGTACAAATTCATACAGAAAACTGTAATTTCATGTAGTACTATGCCCTTCAGAGTGGCTATCCAGTAAAGAACTTCCGTGGCTAAATAAAACTAATCAGTTTCTAGAATTCAGTTACACTTGCGTTCTTCTACTGTGGAAGTCATCCTATATTTGGAAAAGCTGATACTGATGTTGACAAGAGCCAGGCTCTGCGGCAGGCACTGACTGCTTAATCCTCAAATGCGTGATGCATAGGTGTGCTTCTTTTACTCACATTTTAGATGAAGAAACTGAAGGCATGGAGAGGTTATGTGGCTGGCACAAGGGCACAGGGTTGGTGGTGGCATTTACTGGCTCTGAGCCTGACCAACCCTGGTACTCACATTCTTCAGGCTTTTATACAGAGTACGATGGTTGGAATAGCCTATGTATCCCCCATTTTGTATGTTACCCACCTCTAGAAACCTGGTCATGAGTTTTCAGGAGCAGCACTGTGTCAGCTTTGGTGTCACACTTAACAAAATGCCTGACAGAAAAACTTGAGGGAAGAAAGATTTACTTCTCGCTCACAGTTTCCATCTTGGGGCAGAGGCCTGGTGGAGCCATGGCAGGGGCCTGTGGCTGATGACTGAGCCTCACACCTCAGCAGCAGGAGCAGACACAGACCCGAACCAGGCTCATAAAAACCTCCAGAAGCCAACACCTGGGGACCTAACATTCAAGCATGAGCCTTGGAGGCCATTTCCCTTCACATCAGAACAGCAAGTGTTAATATCGTCTCCTAGTAGATGTGAGGGCTGGGATTTAGCTCAGTTGGTAGAGCGCTGCGCTGCAGTCTCTGAGGTCCCGAGTTCAGTTCCCAGCACCGCAAAAATGGGAGAAGGGCCTGGCAATCCCGAAACAGTCAGCCATTGAAAACCCTATGAGGGTCGCTATGAGTCGGATACTGTCTCGACGGCACCTAACAACACCAAGAAGTAGATGTGAGCCCACCATCACAGAGAATGCACACTCCCTCCCCACAAGACCATTGGACTGATCTTTGTCCTAAACTGGATTCTAAATAGACCATTGAATGGAAAATTTAAAGAGGCAGATTTTATTTATTTGATTACTTTTTTGAGAGAAGGTCTCACTTTATAATCCAGGCTGGCCTCAAACTCACGGTCCTCCTGCCTCAGTCTCTCAAGTGCTGAGATTACAGGTGTGCACCACCATATCTGGCAAAGAGGCAGATTTTTAAATCTTCTCAGCGGAGTATTGTAATAGCCAGAACTATGTATTTATGTGAGAAGAGAGTAGAGTTCCTGACTTCTTTAGTCTAAAATTAGAAAAGCCAAATTCTGTATATACAGGATTACCTTAAGTGAGAAAAGAGGAAACTGGAGACGGGAAGAGAAGAGGGTGCGAGGAAAGGAGAGGGGAAGGTAATTTGAAAGTGTATTAAAAGAAGTTGAAAGAAGCTCTGGGCTTAGGCGATTGTCATTTGTCTGGTTAATCAAAACTAGTTCTTTATTCCTGTCCCTAGTTACTCATTTCCTTCACTTGGCAGTTAAAGCTGGACTTCCTTTAGCTTTAATTTACAAAACTAGCTGGTGTGGACTTTAAAAAGTTACCCACTGTCTTGTCAAGTTAAAGTGATCTTGGTGATCTCTAATCAGGATTCACTGTAAGTTTACTGCAGAGACTCATTAAAATTAGAAATCAAACCTTTTAATACCCCTTCCATGGTGATTATCTGTACTGTAAGGCAGCACAGGAAATCCTATAATAATTTTATTTATTTAGAATGGAGGTTCCCTGCCCCAGTTGTCTAGCACTGCATTTGAAACAGAGGTCTTCAAGATCCCTTCTCTGGGGAAGTAGAATCCCACAGTGAAGGCAAGAATTCAAGGATCATGTGTCAGTCTGTGGCATGTGTGTGTGTGTACACATGTGCATATGTGCATGCTCAATTTCCCTTCTTTAATTCATCCCCTATCCTGTTGGTCTCATTGTTGTTAATTAATTCAGTCCATTACCTTTGGTAGCCTCCTCACTTTCTGAGCTGAATTTTGTGTGTCTTATTCCCTCCCAGTCAGGGATCGGCCGATCATCCTGAGAACCTGAGTGCCATTGGGTAGATTAGTGTTTAGCAGCCACAGCCCAGGAAACTGATTTCCTTGTTGCTATTGAGTTCACTGCTTTCTGGACTTTCAACAAATAGTGCTAGGAAATAGATAATTATTAAAAGAAAAGAAAGAAAAATTTTTAAAAAGCTCATGAGCTCATGTTGTCATTCCAGATTCAGATCTACCATTACAGGTTTTTACCTCCTTGATTTTACAGTCATGTCTTTTCTCCCACACTGGTTCCTGCCCACATTAACACAGCTCCGCACCTGCATTATCCTGGATGTTTGTAAAGTACCCCAAAGAGCAGCACCTCTGTCACTAAAACATAACTGCAATGTGCAGCATAAGGCTTGTTTCTGTTTTTGTTTGTTTTTATTTTATGAGTAGCATCTTTTCTGAGGTGAACATTCCAGATGTTATGTATGTTTTGAAGACCCTCAAAATCATTTTTTCCTCTACATGATTGTGTCACAAGTTGGAGTAGTCAGTCTTGGTTTTAATTTGATTTTCAGTTTTTAGGGATTATTTTTTATTTAAGTTACATTTTTGAATAAAGCATTATTGTTTCCAAAGTGCAAATTACATAATAAGTTATATTCAGAGAGCCTCATATTCCCTCTACCTTCTTCCCTTCCTGTTGAGAATAAACTTGGTTATTAGTGTTTATCTTATCATTTTATTATCTCTTTTTGCAAATGCAACCAAATACATGTGTCCTCCTATTCTGTGCACACACCAGCAGCTCACTGTACTGCTCTGCACGGGCCATTTTTCAGTTAAGTTTCCAGTGGAGAACTGAAAGCATACTAGGAAAAGCACATCGGCCATTATGTACATACATCACTTTACATAGCACATTCGTTATTTTTTATATTTCTTGCTTGTTCTTAATCTTACTTTTTTTTTCATTCTACAAGTAATAACTGAGTTGTTTTCAAAAAGAATGGAAACACTCAGGAGGTAGAGGCAAGAAGTTTGCAAGTTCAAACCTGGCCTGAGCTACGTAGGGTATTCCAGTCTAGCTTGGGCTATATAGTGGGACCCTGTTTCAGAAAGCAAACAAACAAAAGATTGCAAAAGTGGATCATAAAAGTTACTCATCCATTTAACACACCCATACTCATAACTAAAGAGAGTGAGAGTCCACAACTGCCCAGGCCCTTCTCTGTTAGAGGACAAGTGATTTGTTATTGAAATTTAACTTTTCAATTGTTACATTAGTAACTTTTAGTTATTGTACTGATTTCTCCCAGTATTTGCTAACTTTACAACAATAGGCAAAAATCTATACATTCTCGAGTAGAATACAATAAAGTATCTGGTGTCAAGATGATAAAGCACTTGTTTTTCTCAGCTGTCTTTCCTAAAAATTTTTATAAGTGATGCTGAGGAAAACAAGGTACTAAATAGAATTAGCAGTTATTAAATATAGACTTTATTAAACATTGTCACTATTAAATATGAATTAATAAAATACACTTATTAGCCAAACATACTCAAATGTAAACCTTTGAGTTGTATCCTTGGCACTATCATTATTTGGTAGCACTTTTTCATTTTTATCTTGAAAATCGAAGTAAAAAGATCGTTTTATTGTATGAACATTTTTATCAAAAAGTGTAATTCAGAAAATGTTCCAGTTTTCCCATTTTCTCAAGGTTCTAGGAGATTCAGATTTGACTTTGGTGCTTTCCTCCTCCTGGATTCTCCAACAAGAGCTTTAAGGGCAGAGGTGTAGCTCAGCACAGAGGTGCTGAGGCCCTTGGTTCAATCCCCAGCACTGCAGAACAAAAGGAACTACTGGATGTTTATTCTACTATATTCGAGGTTTACTGCTGGTATTTAAAGAAGTACTAAGTTCACATTGTCTGCTTGCTTTATTTACCCTATGTTCTTCTTTCTAGGTATTTTTTGATTTAATGAGGGAAATTCGAGCCAGAAAGATGGAAGACAGCAAAGAAAAGAATGGAAAGAAGAAGAGGAAAAGTTTAGCCAAAAGAATCAGAGAAAGATGCTGCATTTTATAATCAGAGCCCAAACGCCTTTCTTATTTCGACCATACTAATAAATATAATTTATAAGCATTGCCATCGAAGGCTCAATCGACTGAAATTACTTTAACATTTTGGAAATTGTTATGTGTCACTAAAAGCATGAATTGGAACTGCACTGAAAGTCAAATCCACTTAAAAAATATGGCTTCACCAAGAAGCAGAGTTCAACTCCTTTCATAATTGCCTACATTTATCACAGTCCTGAATGTAGCGTGAGCTTGTGTTTCTTGGGCAGTCTTTCTTGAACTGTTAAATAGAGACATGGGGTGGGGAGCAGGGGGACAGGCCACTTTCTCTGGTGTTTATTATAAAGCTTAAATTTTATATCAGTTTAAAATGTCTCGGTCTTCTACTGCCTTGAAAAATGACAATTGTGAACATGATAGTTAAACTGTACCACTTTTTTTAAACCATTGTTATGCAATATATCAAAGAAAAAGTTACTGGCATGGTTGTTGCGTATAGTTAAACTGAGAATAATTCATCTGTGAATCTGCTTTAATTACCTGGTGATTAACTTAGAAATGTGATATGAACTTACACATGGAAATTTTTGAATATGCCTTAATTTAGAAACTGAAAAATACCTGGTTACATCATTCTGGGTGTGCTCTCACTGGCTCTGTGGGCTGCGCTCTGCCCCAGATGTCCTGGTGGGGGAGAATCTTATCTTGCCTGGACGGAGTGCAACTTCTGTATAGGAGATTTTGAGAAATTACTGTCTGTTAGGAGTCAGTCCAAATTAAAAATGTGTGCCATACTCTGGTTCTTGAAAATATAGTTCCAGAGCTCCTTGATTGCTTTTAATAAAAACTATAAGGTAGTGTGTAATGAAGGGCCAGCATACACTTGTAAGACCATTTTGGACTACGAGGACTCAGCGGCACTGATGTGTAGGTGAACCCTCTTTTAGTCTAAGCTGTTGGTCCCTAGGAATCACTTGCTGCAAGTGGTGAGCATATAAGTGTTAACTTTTTGAACTCCTGGGAGCAGGACACAGGAAGAAGTGTGAGTAGTGCTAATGCATTTCGCACTAGAACGCTTTGGGAAATAGACATGCTTGCCACCTGTTTGTTTCTAGATTTGTACTCATGGGGTTACAGTTTGGCTTTATGGGAATTATTAGGAGTCCTCGTAGTCTGTTTATGTTCATAATGAAGAACATTGTAGCTGTGTTTTCCTAAAGCTAATATCAAGCAGTCAAACCCAGCTATAGTGCAGAAAACGTGTTCAGCACACACTGACCAAGCATTAGGCTGTGGCATCATGGCGTGGCGTTCCCTCTGGAAGAATTCTTTCTAGCATACTACTTGGGTACATAATTTCAATGGGAAATAAGCCACTATCAGATTTTTCTTTTCTTCTTTGGGGCTAAGACAGTTGATTGAACAAAGTTTTTCTTTCTTGTTGCTCAGTCCTAGTTTCAACAGGTCAGAGATGTATTCAGGCATTCCAAGTAACAAGTGTGTATGTAAAGCTGTCAAAGATAGGCTTTGTAGGAACTCAGCTCTCTAGATATTACATCCAGCTTGTCGTGTGAAATACCTGTCCTCAAGGGGTTTGAGATGTACATCTTCCACATTTTTCATAGGCTATGCCATGTGCAGAATTCAAGTTACCAAGGTGACATTGGCCAGCAGGCCCAACAGTCTCACGCATACTCATTGCAGTCTTACCGAACCAGGGGCCTAACCACTAACATTGTCACTTTGCTTTGAGACCTTTCCTGGGTACTGAGGTGCTATGAAGCCAATTGACAAAGATACATCCCATGTCTTAGGCTGATGCCACTACCCAATTCGTGTATTCGCAATTTGAGCCATTTAAAGACCAATAAACTTCCTTTTTTAAAATGTGTGTGGTGTTAATTGATGCATACAATATGACATTTCTTTTATTGACTGAGCCATCTTTACCAGAGGTTTAAAAATAACTCAATCTTTTGAGCCATCAGTTTGGAGACTTCCTTGGGGTAATGCTGGGTTTCCCGAATAATGTCGTCATTGCTCAGATTTAAACCCAGGCGCAGAGATAGAAAGCTCTCATGTGCATAATTACACAGAGGATGGGCTTTATGCCAGCTGTCCCCCCCAAGAAGGTTCCTTTTTGACACCATGCACCAGTTTTGTGGAAGACAATTTTTCTGTGGGGTGGAGGGGGCAATGCTGATCTGATAGGAGACAGCTCAGGCGGTAATGCCAGCAGCTGGGAGCAGCCTAAATACAGATGGTACCTATCTATGGGCTGGCGGTTGGAGACCCCTGCTTTATACTGTCATGAAAATCACATACATGTATATTGCTTTTGGAATGCTACCAAACTCTAGAACAAATAGGTTGCAGATTTTATACTCATTTTCTAATCAGAATGACCTCCAGAGACAATTATGGCGGGAGAGACCACCCTGTCACCATTTCACCAAGTCATTGTTTTTCACTTTGGATGTCTGGTATGAAATTGTGGTCATTAGCTGTTAAACAGTCTGGCCAATTATTGAATACAACCTTTTAAAATCCAGTTCATTTTAATACCTTAACTCATAAACAGTGGTAGAATGAGTACATTTATAATAGGCATAATTCATATTTCACTGAGTGAACCCATTCTTAACACCGACGTGAGACATGATGTGAAATGCAATACATCAAAGTTTATATTAAGTTCTTTTTGTTAGATGCTGTCAAGTCAGTGTGTGACTCATAGCACAACCCTGCATACAACAGGCGAAACACTGTTGTCAGTGCTTCTCTGCTATTCGTAGGGTTTTCAATGGCTGATTGTTTGGGGGGAGTGGGTTGCTGGGTCCTTCTCCCAAGCTTACAGCACCTGGTGTTCCCAGGCCATCTCCCATTCAAGTACTAACCAGGCCTGATCCTGCTTAGCTTCCAAGATCTGATGGGATCGGATGCCACAGTGCTACGGCCACAAGCTTTTTACGTTCTAGTCTCAGACTAAATCAGAATGTCATGTCTCACAATTTTGTGACAAAGATAGAAAAGGAATTTGGTAATATTTTATCAATACTTTAAGGGTAAGGTATCAAAACACTAAAATTCCTATAGAGGTTTCAGAATAATCCTTTTTAATCTAGTGTTAGAAGTCTTCTTTTCCAAAGTACTTAGGAAATCAAGAGTGGCAGGTTAACAGAGGTCTTCAGTGCATGCCTTCAGTTTTCAGTAGATTTTTAGAGACTGGCTACTTGGGTATCATTGGGAATATGTAGGTGAAGGACAAACATGAGTTAGGGACAGTTGTAGACATTGACACTGAAGAAGGTGCCTGCATACCCCATGCACAAGGAGAGGAAGTGAAGTTGAAAGCAGACCAGAGATTAAGTCTAGGCTAGGCCTCCAATTAGGATTCTCAATCCATGTAACAATAGCAAACAGCACAAACTATGTGTAATGTGTTTATGCATATTTAATACTTAACTGAGAGAGATGCCCTCATTATCCCCTATTTTGCACACGGAGCACCTGAGGAACAGAAAAGTTGAATGGATATTAATTATTATTGGGAGCAAGTAATGAAGCTCCTAATTCCACACTCTTAGTCACTGCACAATGGAAGAGAAACAGTGGAGCTTGTCATTAGGTGCCATCACAACAACCCTATGTACAACGGATGAAACACACCCCAACACTGCAATGCCTGGCATTATTGTCAGTGCTTCTCTGCTATTCACAGGGTTTTGAATGGGGGGTTGTTTCAGGAGTGGATTGCCAGGTCCTTCTCCCTAGCCTGCAGCACCTGGAATTCCCAGGTGGTATCCCATCCAAGGACTAACCAGGCCAACCCTGCTTGGCTTCCAAAATCAGACAGGATCAGATGCTAGGGTGCTACAGCTGTAAACCAGTGGAGCTCAGACTCTAGTTAATCATTCACTTACCCTGTGCTAGGTGAGAAAACCCCAAGATTTCCCATTTATGTAAGGATAGTCTTCAGAAAGCTTGCAGATGTTGCTGTATAAACAGAAAAGAGACCTCTTTGGCTTGCAGCCTGGTTGCTAAGACCCAGGGCCAGAAGGAAAACTTGTGCAGAGCTCATCTGTGGAGCCCTGCTTTCTTTCCATAACGTCAGTGAAGAGGCAGCGTGCCTTTGGCAGCCCAGAGCTCCCATCCCGCTTTATCCAACTGAAAAGTAATTTCCCGGGCCTTTGCTCCAGCAGGTCTGCATGCAGCTGTTGTGGACCACCGCCCAGAGATGCCTAGCAAATGGGCGAAGAGGAAAGCTTAGTGTCTGCCTTCTCCAGCAACACCCAGGTGCCATTTCTAGAGGTGGCAAGGGGGAGGGAAAGCATCTAACATCTATTTAAGACAGGCTGCTAGCCAGGATAACATATATGGATAATCTGACAGAAAGACAGGGTAGTTTTTTTCAGAAGCCTCAAGGAAAACAAACCAGCTAAAGCAGTTTGATCCTTGCAACATCTAGCAGTTAGAAAATACTCCTAAAACAGAGTTTTTGAGGCAGCCAAGAAAGAAGAGTGAAGGCGGCTTGTTGAACCAGAAGGGAAAGGAGCCCGTAGGAGAGCTGACTTCTCTTGGGACCCTGCTGACAGGCAGCCAGTCTGCAGCAGAGTACAGTTGTACCCTGAGAGTTGCATCATCACACACCAAATCTTGGATTGATCTTCCTAAAGGATGCCAGATTTGCTGGAAAGAGATGGTTTTCCTAGAAGTTGTCCTAGAATGGGGTGAGGCAGGATACAAAGGGAAAATTAAGGGTACGTAAGAAGGAAATGGTGGTTTAGCTCAGTTGGTAGAATGCTGCTTTGCATTCTGTGGCCCCAGATTTAATCACGAGTACTGCAAAAATGGGAGAAGGATGTAGCAGTCCACTTCCAAAAACAATCAGCTATTGAAAACCCTATGGTGGTTGCTGTGAGTGACGGCACCTAACAAGAAGGAACTGAGCCCTCACTTCAGATCTGGTTTAAGCATTCCAGCTGAGAGCCAAGTATTTCAACACAACTAGAAAGAAAACTGCTATGGGGAGTGCCTGCATAAAAATATTATTTGGGGGAGATATTTCAAATGAAAATGTTTAAATAGCCATGCTTAAGGTCAAAAGCTATATAACTTTATTGTTTGTAAGCCTGTGCGTCTCTTGAGAATGTTACAAGCAAGATTAAGGGCGATGTTTGCAATCAACATATGCCTGGACAACTTCCTTGTGAGAACTTCTTTGACCATTTTGACATATACATCTTAATAACACCTCTTTCTTATCTGTACACCTAAATAATGCACCTTCTTGGCCACCTTATGATCTCACTCTACTAAACAGAAATTCCTTAGATAAAAGTATGCCAAAAGTTTCTATCTTATTTAGCACCCCTCTCAAAAGTTTCTATTTTATCAGCACCCCACTCTCTTCCCTGAACCTAAATTTCACTTACAAAAGAGGAAATTATTGGTTGGGCACAGTGGCACACGCCTGTAATCCCAGTGGCTCAGGAGACGGAGGCAGGAGGATCGCAAGTTCAAGACCAGAGGCAATCTGTGTAATTTAGCAAGACCCTGTCTCAAAAAAAAAAAAAAAAGGGCTGGGGGTGCAGCTTAGTGGTCCAGCACTTGAAAAGCATGGAAGCATGAAGCCCTGGGTTCAACCCTAGTACCACACACACAAAAAAAAAGTTATTTAAGATATAAAAAGAAAGGCAAACCAGCTCATTTTTTGTTTGTACTTAAACTTTGAATTGAATTGTAAATTATATCCTTTGAGAAATGTAACTTGAAACTTCAAATGCCAAAAATCACACATATAGCCATCTCTCTGAACACCTGCACTTCACCCAAAAGTATGTGCTATCATCTCTGGCCTCTTCTTAATAAACTCTGCTAGCTTTGTTTCACTCAGACTGGTCCTGAAAATTCCTTTTTTGCAACCAAGCCAAGGGCCAGGCTTCGCCTGAGTGGAAGTCCCAGGAGGGGATGCCTCAGGCTGCAGGTGACAGCACTGGGCTGTGAGGACCTTAGAAGCCAGTCCCTCAGTTTACAGGACAGAAGAAAGAAGAACTTGCCCAGGATCACAGTATGGGCAGGTTAGCTTAGGCATTAGCAGGCAACGTGGAGGAAAGGGGAATGAAAATGGCTCCTGCCTTTCCTCTGTGAGGCATAGCCTCTGGCTGGTGTGGGTGACACCCATCTCCGGGATCACTCAGCTCTCACTCCCTGTACCCAGGGACATGCTCTCTCTCTTGGAGACCTTGGAGCTAGCTAAGCTCTCACGGGGACCCCAGCAATCCCAGCACAGGGCAATGATGCTGGACAGAGAGGGATGCCACAAGACAATTTTCCACCAGGCACTCCGGGAATTAAATCCTTTACTCCCCTCTTACTAAAGCGTCCAGTTTCACTTCTGAGCTGCAACCTAATAAAAGGTCTAAGGGCAAAAGTTCCCTCAAGCAGATGTCTAAATGGAAAATTCTCAATAAAGTCTATAAAAGGGGATCAATATCCTTGAGATGTTATCCAGAAATTGACCATTTCTTGGGACATTCATAAACCTAAAAGTCTGGCCACCTTTCAGGTTACTCCCATTAGAACATTGGTAACCCCAGGGAAAATTGCTTTCCCTCCGGGGATATAAACTATACTTTTGAGTCTCAGGGCATAAATTCAACCTCCCCTCTTTTCCAGCTTGTTCTTCCGCAGCAATAAACAAGTGTTTTCCCCTTTTCTAGTGCTACAAGGACCAAGGGGCTGGGATTTAGTTCAGTTGGTAGAGTACTGCTCTGCAGTCTCCGAGGTCCCAAGTTCGATTCCCAGCACCATAAAAATGGAAAAAGGATGTGGCAATCACTCCAGAGGCAATACCAAAACAATAAGCCATTTTAAACCCTATGAGGGTCGGACAGGATGTGAAGGCACCTAATAACAACAACAATAAGGACCAAAAGAGGTGATGGACATTCAAACTGAGTTCCTGATCTCAATCTGAATGTTTGGTTACAATTAGATTTACTTCATTTCTCTTCAAGACGAGACATCAACCCCCCTTCCTTGGTTTGGGATCATGAAACTTTTGTTCCTTTATGCTTACAGCTTTCCTCAATGTATACACTGATAGGTCCAAGTGGAGAGAGATCATACCATCACACTGTATGTGAAGCAAAAGGCTTTTATTATAAGCACTTCAGTGAAGGCAAGCTGTTCCTATTAAGAGGAGCAGAAGCTGCCTGCCAAAGGGGAGTTATTCTTATATGGTCATTTGGTATGAGGGGGATGGGCATAGGAGGAAGAAGTGGTGGTCTTTTGCCTTGGGCAATGCTGCTGATGTTTCTCTTTCTGAGGTGAGTGGATCATCTAGTTCTCTTAAGGATTGTATATCTGCTGGTAAGTGGCTGTGGGGGTTGGGAACTTACATTCCCATCTTTTTATTATATACGTATAAAAGGGAAGAAGAAGAGGGGGCGTTGTTTCTTTTTGTCTACTTTCTGCATGGCAATGGGGCATTATGGACAACTTAATAAGTTAAAAAGTATAAGGGATCAGTTTGAGGGAGGGAGGATACTCTCTAGTTTGCAGGAAAATGTATTGCCCCATAGTTGAATTGACCATGACCTGTATGCAGTCCTGTAAGAAAGAGAAGTTGGATTAGGCAAGGACCAAACATTAAAGGCAGTAAGAGAGTTATTAAAGGTCCCCAAAAGGGGAGAAGCCAGGACATCCAAGGTAATTGAAGAAACCAAGATCCCCAAGAATCTGACAATTGTTGGTTTATATTTGAGGCCTTTTCTAGGAATTTTTTTGCTCCTTTTCAGATTATTCCTGACTTATTTGCATAGACATAGCATTTTTCTCATAGGAACATGCAGATACCTCCTTTTCAGCAGTCAAAAGGTCTAATTCTCATTGCTTTTGGAGACTCTGCCTGCCAATAAGTCTATTTGATCTTGTAGGACATTGAGCTATTGGGCAATATTTTGTAAACTTTCTGCCAGTTGTTGGGACAGGTACCTGTAATATGTTATAGATGTTGTAAACCCACTGATTCCTACCCCTGCATCAATAGTAATTCCCAGGCTTATTGGTAAAGGAGTAACAGCCAAGCTCTTGGGCCTTATCAAGGCTGATAAAGGTACTAAAAATGATTGGTAATTAGGGGCTATTTGGAGGTAACAGATGGAAGACATCTCCTCCCTGTATTTTGGGATGATAAGATATATTGGAGGTGTCCAAACAAGTGGAGGACCAGGGGTACTGGGATAGCTCTCTGGTGAGAGAGATAGACAAAACTGGCAATTGTGGGCCAAGGCAGGTTTATAGAATTTGGAACTTGATGAGTAGTGCTAAGAGTATGGATTAGGTGTTGTAAACTGGTGGCTGGGAAACAATGACAGGAGAGAGGGAGTATAATGAGAATTATTAATTACGTTGTTAAAAACAGGAGTGTGGAAAAATGGGAATTAGGCTCACAACTTTTATCACAGTGGATTGTTAAGGTTGTATGGAAGGAAACAAGTCAGGACACACACACACACACACACACACACACACACACACACACAATGAAAGAGTGGCAGTAGCAGAAAAGACTAGGCAACAAAAGCAAGGGTTTGAAATAGCGCTCCAGTCAATCATTCTTTTATCTGTGTTAAATGGAAAGAAGTCGGAGAGGTTACCTCAGACTTCCAGAGTTTCGTTTCCCCTGGAACCACCTTAATTTTGGTAGGCTGTATCCTATGTGAGAGTTCTTGGGTTCCTACAGTCATCAGAGTGCTATAGATCATTGTGTATGGTCCAGTCCAGCATAGCTGTAACTTGTCATGAGTCTGACAAATGAAGACCTGTTGTCATGATAGGTGGTCTTCAGGACTCAGTTGGTGGGAAGTCAGAGATGGCAGGATCTGGTCTGCTTCTTCTCTTATAATGGTCCTGGCAGACTTTAGGATAGGTACATAATCTCTAAGAGAATCCTGTTCAGGAGAGGGTGGCCCCAGTATGAATGTCCTACCATACATAAGTTCAAAAGGAACTTTCTATAGAAGGTGGGAGCCTTGAAGATGGCTTACATCCTCATCAGAGCAAGGGGGAGAACAGTAACCCATGTCTGTTTTGTTTCTAGGATCAATTCTATAAGATGTCCCTTTAGAATGGGGTTGGCCTTTTCTACGTTGCCTGATGATTTTGGTCAGTAAGGAATATGTAGGTGCCAGGATATTCCTAAAGCAGTGGCTACTGCTTGAGTTATTTTACTTAAAAAGGCAGGCCTATTATCTGATTGGAGGGTAATGGGGAGGCCACATCTAGGGATGATGTGATTAAGGAGATGTTCATGGGGAAGGCCTCAACCCATCCTGAGAAGGTGTCTACAAAAACTAAGAAGAATTTGATCCTTTTTCTGGGGAGCATATGTGTGAAACCAACTTGCCAATCCTGACCAAGGGTGTGTCCCCTTACTTGATATGTTGGAAATGGGGGCTGATGAAGTGTCCTCTGAGGGGATACAGAGGAACAGGTCTTACAGATTTGAGTTGTTTGTTGTATACATTCAGAGAGTTCAGGACAGGAGATAACAGGTTGCAGTCTGCACACTAAGTGCTTGTGGCCTACGTGAAAGGACTGATGCAGGGCTGTAAGGATAGCATCAGCTGAGCCCAGGGGAGAAGGCACCCCCCATTTTCCAGAAACCAGCCTTCTTGTTGTTTATACCCTTTAGCTAGGTATGAGAGTTCTTCTTCCTTTGACTAAGAAGGAAAGAAAGAAGCCAAAGAGAGAAACTGACCATGAATTACAGAACGGGCGGATTGTTTAGCTATTGCATCAGCAAAAGCATTTCACTGAGCAATAGAGTCATTTTGTATTTGGTGTCTCTTGCAATGAATTATGGCTGCCTTAAGGGGCAATTGGGCTGCTGTTAGGAGTTTCTGTATAACTTTAGCATTAATAATGGGACTCCCTTGAGTTCATAGGAATTCCCCTCTCAGCCCAGATGGCAGCATGAGAGTGGATTATTTGAAAAGCATATTTTGAGTCAGTGTGTGTGTTAATAGCCTATAGCCATAGCCCTGTGGTATCTGATCCTGTCAGATCTTGGAAACTAAGCAGAGTCGGGGCCTGGTTAGTACTTGGATGGGGACCACCTGGGAACACCAAGTGCTGTAGGCTGGGAGAAGGACCCAGCAACCTACTCCCAAAAATTAATCTGCCATTGAAAACTCTATGAATAGCAGAGAAGCACTGACAATAGTGATTTTGCCTGTTGTACATAGGGTCGCTATGAGTTGGACATCAACTCGAAGGTACTAACAACAACAACAATGTTAATATGTTTGCCCTTTGATCATGTTAGGGCCCATATTAAAGCCATTAATTCAGCCTTTTGTGTGGTGGTCCTTGTGGGTAAGGAGTCTGCCTCATCAATATGGGTATTAGAGACAACAGCATTTCTGGCATAGGAGACATTCTGGTACTTGAAAGCACTACCATCAATATACCAGGTGTCATCTGCCTTGGATAACAGGGTATCTTGGATATGCGGAAAAGGAGACAGAGAGAGTTCTATGAGTTCAGAACAGCAGTGGGGAGTGCTGGCCCCGGCAAAGGAAGAAGAGTTACAGGATAAAGAGAAGGCACTGAAGATATAGTGAGCCAGGAGGTTAGAAGGAAGAGGGTGTGTAACTGCTGTATGCAGGATGGAGTCATTATATGTTCTAAATGTCTTTAAGAGAGAATATCCTTTTAATTATGGGAACTGATTACAGTTAGTTGCCAAAAAAAGTTAAGTTTTTTACTTTCTGAAGTAAGTATGGCTGCCACTGCCAAGGCTCTTAAGGAGTCTGGCCATCCTGATATGGTGTTGTCCAGTTGTTTTGACAATAGGCAACAACTTGGATGGATGGGCCCTTTTTCCAACCTGTTCATTTATATAGAGAGTGAAGGGCCTTGATAGGTCTGGCAGCATCAGAGCAGGGGCAGTTGTAAGGGCTGTTTGAAGGGACATAAAGGCATTGGCATGTGACAGGGAGGATTCTAAAGGCTCCCCCAAGTTTCCCTTGGTGGCCTCATACAAAGGTTTAGTTATAAGGGTGAAATTGGGGACCAAGAGGCAAAAGTATCCAGCAAGCCCCAGAATGGAGAGGAGTTCCCTTTTAGTTGAAGGCATAGGCATATTGAAAATTAGTTCAATACATTGTGGGGGAGTCTCTAGCATCTTGGGAGATGGAGAAAGACCTAAAGAGACCTCTACACCAAAAGTGTAGAGAGCTAGATTTTGGTGGGGAACACTCAGTAGCCATGGTCAGTCAGAAAATTGAGTAGCAGAGTAGTGTGAGTTTGAGAATCCTGTAAAGAAGGGCTACATACGAGTAAATCATCTACATATGGGAGGAGGGAAGAGCTGCTTAGGTTAAGCTTTTTAAGGTCCACTGTCAGGGCTTGGCCAAATAAGTGGGGACTGTC
Organism: Pedetes capensis; assembly: GCA_007922755.1. Lineage (NCBI taxonomy): Eukaryota > Metazoa > Chordata > Mammalia > Rodentia > Pedetidae > Pedetes > Pedetes capensis. The sequence goes on from VMDO01007392.1 coordinate 27,703, forward strand.
TCAGAAATCTTGTGGAAGGAAAGTCCAGGTAAAAGCAAAAAGGTCCTGTGAGTCAGAATACATTTTTGAGATCCAAGACAGTGAAATGAGTAGTAGAGGGAGGGATTTTAGCGAGGGTGGTACAGAGGTTACAGACAGGGAGTGATATGGCCTGGTTAATTGTGTGGCGGTCCTGGACCAGATGGTATTACCCATCTGGCTTTCAGACAGGAAGAATGGGGTTATTATAAGAAGTAGTAGGCCTAAGGAGGACCTTTTTAAATAGGCAGTTTATAACAGGTAACAGTACCTGCTGGGCTTGAGGCATAGGGGACTCTTTCTTAGAAATGATTTGGGAGGGGTCCTTTAAGTGTATCTTTATAGGTTTGGTTATGATGTGATGCTAGGGAAGAAGACTTGACACCCCATATTTTAGAATCTACTAAATTAGGATCAATGGGGACTCTGGGGACCTTAGAGAGTAGGTCATAATCTTGTGATAGAGCAGAGGGATAGGAAGAGGGTCACAGTGTCTGAGGCAGGGGGGCCAAAAGAGAAGGGTAGTTTTAAATTTTGCAAGGATGCCTTGGCCCAATAAAGGAGTGGGAGAGGTAGGCAAAGGCAAAAATGAATGGAGAAAAATGTAGGTCTTGAAGGTACAGGATACTTCCTGTGTGACTAATGGTTCAAAAATATGACCACCAATACTAACTACTTATTTCGGGATTACTTTGAGAATGGATTGCCACATCTTTCTCTCATTTTTGCAGTGCTGGGGATTGAACCCCGGTCCATTCCCAAGTGGTGAAGAGGTTCCCAAAATTCAAGGATGGCAGAGTAGGTTGTCCCAGTACCAATAAAGAAAGAAACTGGTCTACCTGCCTCCATCAGGGTTACCCACAGCTTGGAAGTTGTGATGATCATCAGGGGATTAGGGGCCTGGGCAGCCTCGGTCTTCAGTGGTGAGACCCAGGAGGTTGAAAGGGTTGTGGCCATTCTACAGTTGTACCTGTGAATCAGATGGCCCTGCATGGCCTGTCCACAGTCTGCCTTCCAATGTGGTCCTGAACAGATAGGACATGGCTTTAGGGGTGGCTTGAGATGAGGGCACTGCTTTGACCAGTGACCACTCAGGCCACATTTGAAACAAGGTCCTGGAAGTTTGCGCTGTGAGCCCTTCTATTGCCCCCAGGATGGGGCTTGGGCTGGCGAGCACTTCGTGGGGCCCCTGATGGCAGAGGCTGGCATCTGGAGTTCAGTGACTGTTTTCCTGCTTGTTTTCCTGCTCCATCGTGGTTATCAAAAATCATGAAGGCCAGGTCTAGGAGTTCTTGTGAGGTTTGAGGGCCATTTTCTAGTTTCTGAAGCTTACATCTTATATCTGGGGCAGACTGAGAGATAAATTTAAAATTAAGGACTAGAATCCGACATTCTAGAATGGGTATTTAGGAAGAGGTAGAGGGGGTTAGGAAGAGAAGGTGTTAGAGCCACAAAGAGTACCAGATCAGGTATTCAAAAGCATAGGAGGGGAGGGTTGGATTACAGACTAAGGGTAGGGTAGAGGCTGGGATACCAGGTAAGGAATGGGTTGATCCAGAAGAGGAGCCTGAGCAGGAGTCAGAGGCGTGGGAGGAGGAGGATCAGCAGGGTGAAAAGAGGAGAAAGGAAAGATCCTTATCATGCTTAGAAATTGAAGGCATTTGGTGGAGAAGGGATATTTGAGGGGACAGCGAGGGTCACAAAGGTCTGGTGGTGTCCTGAGTGTGAAAAAGACCTAGATGTAAGGAACTTCAGCCCATCTTTTGAGTTTTCTGCAGTAATTAACTGTTGTTTTTAGGTGCTATTGATTCAGGTCCAAATCATAGCAACCCCCAAAGGGTTTTCAATGGCTAGTTATTTCGGGATTACTTTGAGAATGGATTGCCACACCTTTCTCTCATTTTTGCAGTGTTGGGGATTGAACCTGGGCCCATCTAGGTCTATCAAAATATTGAGATCAAAGGTCCCCTTCTGGGGCCATTGGGATTCATTATCCAATATATTTCAAATCCTGGACCAGACCCAAGGTCTGAAGGTTTTTAGGAGACAGCCAAGGGGAGTCGTCTATGAGATAGATGATTGAGAAGTACCCACAGTGGGAAACCTGATGCTTCTCCAACTCATCCTTAGTGCCTGGTGCCATTAGGGCATCTCACACTTTACACAGAGGGAGTAGAGAGAGTCCACCACAGTAGGCATTCTTGAGTGGGGCCCATCACAGTTAGGCATCCCTGAGTGATAGGTCCTGAGAGGCAAAGCCTGGCTAAGCCTCAGTGAGAGAGCATTAGATTTCAGAAGGGACCTGGTCCCAGCTTACAGAGCATCCTGGAACAGAATGAGAGAGAAGAAGTAGCAAACTTGAATCAATAGGAAAAGAATATAAATTCACCTGGTATAGCCAGTTCAAGTGAGGAAGGGCAAAGTCCCAGTGTCAGGTGAGGTGAGATCTCAGTCAATCCAGTCTGAGAGGCTATAGCTGCATTTACAACCTCCCAGAGGCTGTGGTCACCTACAACCTCTCAGGTTTTGGCACCAGAGGTTAAGTCCAACCAGAGAGAGATCACACCATCATACTAGGCTATATGTAAAGCAAAAGGCTTTTATTATAAGCACCTTGGTGAAGGCAGGCTGGTCCAACTAAAAGGAGCAGCAGCTGCTTGCCAAGGGGGTTATTCCTATAGGGTCCTTTGGGTAAGGGGGGCGTGGGTATTAGGAGAAGGAAGTGGCAGTCTTTCTCTTTAGGCAGTGCTGCTTGAGATTTTCTCTTTCTGAGGTGGGTGGGTCGTCTAGTGGCTCAAGATTGTTCCTCTTTCTGAGGTGTGTGGGTCATCTAGTTCTCCTAAGGGTTGTTTATCTGTGGGTAACAGGACATGGGGGTTGTGATCTTACATACACCTCTACTCTAGGCTAGAACACCTTACCTACTTTCCTATTTGGGGCCTGATTTGTTTTTCCTATTTAAGTCAAGCTTACAATTTGATAGGTTTTGTTTTTTTTTTTAACTCATGAACCTCAGAGCTTTCCTAACAGGTCACCCATTGACCTTTGGGAATGCAGCATCTTTCATTTGAGTTATTCTTATCTTTCCTTAATGAGACCATTTACTTGTAAAATACCTGTTTTGTCTGTACCAGAGATTCTTTATTGCCATAAGATTTAAACTCTTCATTTTCCATTCTAGATCAAAGGTAATACCAGATCCAGATGATGGGTCCCCTGTTTTGAAACATCTATGTTACATAAGGTACTCAGTAGGTCTTAAGGGGAGATTTAGAGCCTCCTACAGCTACTACCTTCCACTACATTATGACTAGGAAGTATACCTCCTTCTTTTAAATTTTCTTTCCTTATTCAGGCTGGATCTCTTCAGACATTTATAGGAAAAGCCATGTCATATCTAAAGAGAGACATTTGTATACCACTGACTAGGGATCTAATGTTTTATTCAGACTTCTTATAAGGATCCCATAGTTCCCATGGATCCTGAGACATTACTACTTCAACCAAGGCTTAAAGACAACAGCTTTAACTGTATTTGTTAAATTGTCAAAAGTATAACAATTGGCTAAACAACAAACGTGACAAAATAAGGGTGTCAAGGAGTCCATTCCCAGGGTTGTTGTTCATGGTCTCCCCAAAGAGTCACCACTGACCTGGAGACCTCCTTGCCCTCTCTCCAAGGTGGCCGAGAGAGAGATGAGCTGCAAGTTCTCCCCTGATGAATGGTCACTGACCAGGAGACCTCCTTGTGCTCTCTCCCAAGTGGTTGGGCAAGAGAGCTAGACTGATCATTTCAGACCATGTTAGTAGAATGCAAATGAGTCTGACTGGTGTCCTGTCGATGATTGCTCATCACAGGAAAATTCCTTCCACATCTAGGTGGGCGGATGCCCTCCCTAGGGAAGGAATATAGCAAGAGATCCTAAAACCTCTCCTTCAGTTCTATTAGATGGGAAACTCCTTTTCAAGCCCCAGCTCTGACACCTACTGGAAGGCTAAACTAACAATCTCATTTCTAAATGAGTAACTCTCCTTCAGTTCCTAATGACTCACCTCTTAGATATAAATATTTTATTTTCCACCACTGTGTGACCCCCATACAGAGTAGGCGATCAAAAGACTTAGCCAAGATATAGAAACACTAACTAGTACTACCCTACAACTAGGTCCTTTTTATGAAAAGAGAGGATACTTTTAACCACTTACCTTATATGCTCAACAACACTTATATACAGACTTATTCACTCTCAGAGACAATCCAGATCTATGTAAACTTGGTAATAGGCATAACCCAGGAAAAATAGCCTTAACTAATAAGGCAAAACTCAACCTCTTGCTGGACCAACAATCCAATACCCCATGTCTAGGATCTCAAAAGGGAGACCTCAAAGTTTAGTACCCCAAGCTTTTCTCTCATTCTTACTTTTAGATACACAAGTAAAACTCAGAAAACAGGTATGTATTATGTACATATATCCTATGTTTGCATGGTACCAACTTGGCTTATAGATAATTAGGTCATTAAGGTTTGCTTTTGGGATTTTCAACAACATGGATAAAACAAAAGATCATAAAGCCCAAGGAAAATGATTACAGGCAATTGAACAAACCCAATTAATAGGCTTTAATCCTGAGAAATACTGTATTTCCCCAGGCAAGTTGGAACCTGCCCCTCAGGGAAACCTTGGGACCAAAGAAGAAATTATTCAGAGGTCAGTGCCAGTTAATGCTATGGAAAAACCTGGGCACTGAAAAAGACTGACCTCGGTGGAGTCCTACACAATTCGGACTTTGCCACCTCTATAAAGAGGACCCTAAAATAAGCAGTGAAATCCTGCCCTCTGAAGAGCGGACAGGATTAAGGAAGTAAAAGCTGCCCATGGATCCCTGGCAGGCTCACCACAAGCAACTGCAAAAGACCATCAACATGCCACTAGGTGACTCTTGACATGGCACATATAAATATTAATTTCTTTTCAGATACTGGGACTTCATCCTCTACCATAATCAATTACCCAGGACCCCTTTCTAAGTAAACTGATGTGATAATCAGTGTTGATAAAAATGCCCAAAACCAAAAGATTCTTTTAAAAACTGTCTGGCTACTCATACAAGTAACTGGTAAGGGACCAGAAAGACATTTTCCTTATTACACAGGGAAATGGACTAACAGACCTAACTGCCAAACAGAAGGCTTTGTGAAACTGAATAATAGAGTTCCTCTGCCTCCTAATAACATTTGTGAGCTACACACATAGCCAACAGACTATATGTTACTACAGTTTCTTTCCAGATGGAAGAGCCCCTTCCAGGTCCTCTTGTTATGCCCATTGCTTAACAACACCTATTTCTTCTGAGTATCCACAGCTTCATGACAAAATTTGATGACAAAATTATGTGACTTTCAAAGGTCTACATTCTCTTCAAACAAAAGAAAAGGACATCTGACCTTCTTTATACACAAGGAGAGGTCTCATTTATAAACAATCAGTAGTTATAACCTTACTCTATGTTTCAAATTGCTTCTTGGTGCTCTTTTAGACACTGCTAATGTGAGCATACATATTTAATGGCTACAACCTGGTATTGTTTTCCTTTTAATCTATGAAACCCTAGATATCTTCTTGTGATTATTCTTTCATACTTTGCTACTCTCTCAATATATAACCATCACTGTACTTTTTTTAGCTCTAGAGATCGCACCCTTAAACTCAAAAGTCAAGATAACAGGCATAGCTGTCCTACAAAATTGTTTAACATTGAACATTCTCACAGCTACGCAAAGGGAGCACTTGTGCCATTAACAAAATTACATGCCATGCATATATATCTGCAACAATGCCACTGACATCTGTTCTTCTCTGCATAACTTAAAAAAACAAATCCAGAGTATGTTGGACAGTACATCTCTTTCTACTAAAATGTTCTAAAAATGGCTTTCTGGATTTTCCTGATGTAAATTGATTACACCAATAGTAATTATGATCATCAAAATTTTAATATTTGGGCCTTGCTTACTCAACTGTCATTTTAACTTCATATCCTCTCACTTACAGTCAATTCATCCTCAAGTGGTGCTACCACAATCCAGTCTGATACACCTGAGTCCTCTTGACCACCCTCCTGAGCCTGAAAGTCAACAAGTGTGGGGACCCTATACCCTGTTATGCCCCTTCTCAGCTGGAAGTAGCCAGAATGATTCACTGTCCTCTCCCCAAAAGATTTTGGGGCCCCCGACTCTTAAAAGGGGAAATGATAGGCAGGTTAGCTAAGGTGTTAGCAGGCAATATGGAGGAAAAGGGGATTGAAAACGGCTTCTGCCTTTCTACCATGATGAAGAAGCCACATGTGTTTCTGAGGACATTGGAAGGACATTTTCAAATGGGTCCCACACTCTATCAAAGCAGTGAGCCAACAAAACAAACACCTTAGGCCCATGGGCTCACTAGGCACCCACAGCTGGGCACCTAGGGCTGATGTCATACTGGGTGTGCCTTAGTTTGAATAAAACTAAGAGAAGCATGGGAACCTCTCTCTTCTTTTCCTTTCCTTTCCACTTGACCTTTGCTCTTCTCCTCTTCCTCTAGCAACCACATGCCTACCTCTCCCTTCTCTCAGGCCTGTCTACCTAAGGTACTTTTCCTTCTAAAAGACTGCTTACCTGTGTTCTCTCTGACTTTACCTTTCCTTAGGAAATAAAAATATGCTTGTTCTGATTCACCCTGGGAACCCAGTTTAGGTTCCTTTGCAGATTTACCTAAGGTTCTCCAGGTGCCTCAGTCTTCTCTGCAATTATTTCTTAATGGTGTACTGTCTTTAATAAACACATTCTATATTCTCCACTGTAACTTCTGTGTCCAGTATAAATTCATTTATAAAGACAGATATAAGGACTAGTATTTTGCTGCCAGATTCATGGACCCATGCTCCAGGCCTGTCTCTCTATGCTCCCCAGGAATTTCCCATAACAAGAGGAGTAAAGAACGAACCAGAATCAGAACCAGTAGGTCCTCTGTCTTCTCATGCCAGCTCTTCCCAGTTACCTTTCCAAGTTCTGGGTGGGGGCTGACAGTCAGGGTCCTCAGAGCCTCAAGAACTGAAATTCAGATTCAGCCTCTAGCACTTCTGGTTGGCTTTGAGGAACTTTTGCAAACTTCAGGCTCTTGATTGTAAAACAGACATTCGTTGCCTAACTCCAAAAGTTATTGTGAGGATTATACAAAGAATAAGCTATTTTTATTACAGGGTGTATATATTTTTCTAAATGCAGAGGAGTTTTAACTGTGCCCAGCCCTCTGTTCTCAATAAAACATTTTCTGTATGATATTCTGCTTGGCACTGATACCTCGAATCTGTGTATTTTAGGCTGGCATGTCAGCAAAGAAGGAACTAGGAGACCAGTTGAAAGAGTGTGAGACTCAGATTGGCACATTTCTATGTTCACTGATTCTTGGCACTGACAGGACTTTCAGATGCCATATCAGGAGACAGGGAAGTGAAGCCTGCAGAGACAAGGGGGCCTGTGCCAGCTCAAGAGGCCAGATAAGGACTTAATTCTTTCATGTTCTTTCTACCCTACCCTAGTACCTTTCACCAAAATCAGGGATTCCTGTAGTGACATACAGCACAGGGAATATGAAGACCCTAGAAAGAAAGACATGTAGAGATACTGCCCCTCAAAGTCAAAGTTGATCTCAAGGAAACAGAATAGAATAGTGGCTGCCAGAGCCTGGGAAGGGTGTGGAAAGGGGAAGTGAAGACAGGACGGTTAATCGGTGCAGGGGTGCAGTTAGGTATGAAGAGTCACTTTTAATTCTCTATAGCACAGGAGGATAACTATGGTCAATAACAATTAATGGACTATTTCAAAATAGCTAGTAGAGAGGATTGAGTGTCTCTAACACAAAGAAATGATAACTGTATGAGGTGACAAATATGCCCTTTACCCTGATTGGATCATCATATGTGGTATACATGTACTGAAATGTCACACTGTACCCCATAAATATGTACAATGACTATGTGTCCGTTTTAAAATATACTTTAGCTGGGTGTGGTGGCCAGCACCTATAGTCCCAGTATTAATCAGTTAGAGTTTTCGTCACTGTGGCAAGATGCCTGTGAGAAGAATTTAAAAGGAGGAAAGGTTTACCTTGGCTCACAGTCCCACAGTCCTTGGTCCACCGAGTCCAGGCCCCTGAAGAGGCAGAAGCATGCAGCAGACTGTTCACCTCACAGTGGACAGGCTGCAGAAAGAAGGCACAGGCTACAGGATACATCTTTGCAGGGCATGCTCCCAGTGACCAGCCCTCCTCCAGCTGGATCCTACCTCTGGAAATTTCCACCACTTCCCAAGATAGTGCCACTAGCTGGGGACCAGGCATTCAACACTGGAGCATGTAGGGAACATTTCATATTCAGACTATAACATTCTACCCCTACCCCTAGAAGTCTATGGCCATCTCATAATACAAAATGAATCTAGTCCATCGCCAAGAGTCCCCCAAAATCTTAGTTCCAATGTTGTTCAAACGTTCAAAGATTCCCCTGAGATTCAAAGCAAACTCTAAGCTATGTTGTTGTTGTTTTTCTTATTAGGTGCCCTCAAGTCATGTCCCAGTCATAGCAACCCTCATAGGGTTTTCAATGGCTGATTGTTTCAGGATTGCCTCGGGTGTGGATTGCCACATCCTTCTCCCATCTAAACAATGAGCCCCTGTTAAATAAAAAAAAAAATTACATACTTCCAAGATAGAATGGGACAGGTATTCCCATTCCAAAGGAGAGGAACAGGAACATAAAAAGGAGGGATAGGATCAAGGCAAGACAGAAATCCAGCAGAGCAAACATTCAATCCTGTAGCTCCATGCCCAGCATCTGGGGCACCTGAGATCCTGACATGCACTCCAGTGGCCTCAGCCAGCTCACCTGTAAGGCTTTGCTTGTGCAACCCATGTAGCCTCTGTCTTGGGCTGGCTCCACTCATTGCCTGCAGTTTTCCTCTGCTAACATTCCACAGTCCTGGTATCTCCTACAGCTTGGGTCTCCATTGCAGCTTAGGCCTCACTCTGTAGGGCCAGGTATAGTCATGATCTGTTCAGTTCATTTGGCATAAATGATCACTTTCAGAGCACAGGTTGGAGTGTCAATTTATAATTCAGATTGTAATTCATCCTAGAATGTAAGTTCCCTAAGGCAGGAACTTCACTGTCTTACTCATTACTGTATCCTCAGTCCTTGGAACAGGGCCTGGCCCCACAGTTGGTCCCTAATGCATATAGAGAATGGGAAGGAGGGATGTCATCCTTCCAGGTACCTTCCCCAAGTTGAGCTGAGCCAGGTTCTATGGTGGTCTGAGGAACAGCACTCCACCCTTCTGGGCCCAAAGGATCTTCAACAAAGACTTTCTTCCCCTAAATACAGTGACACCTTGTTGGGATGCCCTGGTTGGCCTCTGGGGCTCCAGGTCCACATTTCTCACTGTCTGCTGACCATCTCCAAAGACACAATGGAGACTTCCAGGAAGGCATTCAGGCCCCCAGCTGGCATCTGGCCAGTCCTCCCCTCTCCCTGCAAGGGCATTGCAGTTAGTTAAGTAGACATCTCTTTTCCAGGTGGCATCTTGCCTGCCCTGGTTAAAGTTAAGAAGGATGTGGCAGTCCACTCCAGAGACAATCAGCCATTGAAAACCCATGAGTCAGAGAGGACTTGATGATACCTAACAATGATAACTTTAAAAGCAACCAAATTCATGGTGCTTGATGAATGGTCATTATAATATCTTCAATTAATAAAGAAAATGGAATCTTGCTAAATTTCTGTTGTGTGTTGAATCCTGTGTTCCCTGTTCCTTTCTTGGTCTAGTCTGGCTCACCTTAGTCCGCACCCCCCACAACACACACACACACACACACACACACACACACACACACACACACACACACGTACTTTTGTAATTTCCAGGGACTCCATTTGCTTCTCTTCCTGGTCACCTCAATGTCTCCTGCAATGAGGTCTGTACCCCCACTTTCTGTAGCATGAGACTCTATCTCTCAGGTTCCTCCTGTCCTCACTATCCCCAAAAATGAGGCCACAGAATTTTACTATAAAAACTTTGCAGTTTTTACCATGGGAACACAATTGAGTATGAGAAAAATAATGAATCAAGGGCAATTATGGAGCTGAAGAAAATAATACCAAGATGTGGTGTGACTCCTCTGCTGGGCACATAGATGTTGGCATCCCCCTGGGTGTGGCTTAAACTGGTTTCTGCTGAAGTGCCATCTCTGCAGGTAGTCCCCAAACCTCCCTTGCCAGCTCAGACCTCTCCTGACCTGTGTCCTTGACAGTGCATTGTGCTCTTCGTTGTCCATTTGAGAATATCAGTCTCCCCACTTGTCTGCGTCAATCTCAGGAGGAATAAACCACGGAGATACAAGCCACTTCTACTGACTTAACAGCATGGAGGTGGGAGGACCAACCAGGAGCCAGCTGACCTAGGCAGCAAGGATGAAAGAGGTCCTGCAAGGGAACTTAGCTCAGGAAATACACATTTTGTTTGGTGAAATGATGCCGTGGACCCATCAGACTGTATGATCTGTGCCTCAGTGAAGAACTAAAAGGGGACGCCCAGAGCAGCGATGACATCGCAGTCCTCATCACGCATCCTGTATGAAGTTGTATTACCACGAAGCTACAGCCTGAGTAAATCATCATGCAATGAGGTTTCTTTTGTCTCATTGTTTCAGAAGCCCAAAATTGAATGGCTGCATGTGGCGACGGCTTTTTTGCTGGTAGAGTCCTAAGGAGGTACAGGGCACCACATTTAGAAAGATGGGGCGCATGTGTGTACATGTATCTTCTGGTCTCTCTCCTTCTTCACATATAGCCACCAGGATTCAATCACAGGGTCCCACCTTATTGAATCCAAGTTATCTCCAAAGCTCCACCTCTAACCATCAAACTCCAATGAAGTCTCCACCCTCTTAATTCCCCACAATAGTAATGAAATTTCAATAGGTGCCGCCTTAGGGGACACAAGCCTTGTCCAAACTGCAACAGCTGATTTGCCAGCTTCACGGGCCCTCCCCTGGGAGAGCACCACTTGGAAAGGGACAGTAGAAGGACAGCACAGGTGTCAGCTTGAGCTTTGGGGTGGAGGCTGGGAGATCTGGGGTGCCAGTCGTCCTCCCCCATGCAGCACTCCCCTCTAATTTCCATTTAGGGGCCATTTGATTAGATCACAAGGGGAAGGTAGAACAATCTTTGGATATGCTTCTTCCTCTTTGCTTTTTCCTCTAGCTAAGGTAGGCCTTCTGCAGCCTGAGGCTCAGAAAGCATTTCATAAAAGGTCCAAAGTGTAACCCTTCACATCTGTCACTCCTGGGGCCGTTCCCCTCCGTGTATCTGGAACTCTTTCCTCACCTGTTCTCTCTGCCTGCCTCAGCCCCCACTCCCTGTCCCAGCCCTGTCACCTACATTTTCAGCAGACCACTTGCTACCCCTCCTTTGTGTCCATGGGTGGGGAGGGTGCCAGGGAGCCAATCCAGGGCTTATGCACCCTATACAGGCACCCCACCATGGGGCTGCACCCAGCCCCAGTCATCCTGCTGGTTTCAGTTTACTTAGCACTTCCTATAGGCAGTTTCCTTTGGCACAGATGCATATTCAAGGATGTAGGAACCAAATGACACAATTTCTGAAATTCATTTCAAAATAAAAGAAAGAATGAATGAAGGAGTAAATGACCAAGGATGGCCAAATGTGGGGATTCATTATACTATTCTCTGTACCTTGCATATATTTGAATTTTTACTATATATTAAAAAAAGATGTACACACAGGCACACAGCCTTGGTTAGGAGTGACAAGGCCAAGCACAGATTTTTCCCCTTCTGGCTGAATCTGCTGACAAGACTAGACAGGGCCCTTTCTCCCTCTAGTTTCCTGTTCTTTGTCTCATGAGCAATTAGCTAAAGATTAGAACTATTTGTCCTCTTAGCTAGACCCAGACACAGAGATAAACATTTCTTGTTTGGCTGAGGCTTTCCCTGACTGCAAAACAATCTTAATTGTCAACACCACCCACACATTTTCTGCTCCTTCCTATAAAAGTCTAAGGCCAACCCACCTCAAGGGGAGACTGATCTTCAGATCTGGAGGGCTTCTCCAGGGCAACAAGCTGAATAAAATCAGACTCCTTGTCTGGATGTTATCTTGGACAGGTTGCCACAGTGTTCCTCTCCATCATAGATATCATGCTAAACTCTAATGGCCTGTTTGCTTGTCTGCTCCCAGCACTGAGCACAATACCTGCCATAGAGTAGATACCTAATGAATATTTTTGTTTAATAAAGAAATGGCTGAATTGACCATATTCAGTGGCACACGCCTGTAATCCCATCCCAGCAATTCAGGGGGTAGAGGCAGGATGATCACAGTTTGAGGCCTGAAGCAGCCTGTTAATTTAGCAAGACCCTGTGTCAAAATAAAAAGTACAAACCGGGCTGGGGTGCAGTTCAGTGGTCGAGCATTTGCAAAGCACGTGTGAGACCCTGGATTCAATCCCCAAGTACGGTAAAAAAAAAAAAAAAGTACTGGAAGGCTGCAGATGTGGCTCAGTGGTAGACAGCTTGACCAGCATGTGTGAGGCCCTGGGGTTGATCTCTAGCACTGCAAAAAACAAACAGAAAAGAAGAAGAGAGGAAAGGAAAGGAAAGGAGAGGAGAAAAGAGGGCAGGGGAGGGGAGGGGAGGGGAGGAAAGAGAAGTGGAGAGGAGGAGAGGAAAGGAAAGGAAAAGAAAAAAGAAAAAGAAATGGTCAATCCTAGTGTTATTTCTGCCAATGACTAGCTAGCAGACAGTTACCTTCTATGAGGCCTTCCTGATTTGAAGTAATAAGGACATACTTTATGTCCATTATGGAATGCTTTTCTCTTCCTGGTATTAAAAAAATTGAACCTAGACCACTTAGAAATTTATACTTTTAGTAAACAAGTTAAAAAGAAGGAAGCCCAGGTCATGTCTCTGTACTGAGTTTCCTAGTCATTTCTAAGAGTTCAGTCTGGAAATCTATCCACCCCTTTGCCAGTGACAGATAGCTATGCCTGGGCCCATCCCAGAAAGTCTGATGTAATTGGCCTGGTGGGGCCTGGGCAATGAATTCTTAGAAGTTCCCCAAGTGATTGCAATGGCAGCCAAAGCTGCGCATTACTGTTAGGTTCATGGGGAGGACCCGCAGTGTCTCCTCAGGGGCAGCCGGTGGGGGTGGTCTCTGTGGGACAATGGAGTCAGCTTCTATTGGGGATGCATGTTCCTGGGATCAGCAATCTGGTTGGCTGTCATTTGGGTTTGAGTCTGCAATGTCCCCACAGGGCTTCTTGATCCCCAGCTGGTGGTGCTATTTTGGAAGGTGGTGAAATGTTCAGAGGTGAGGCCCACCTGGAACAAGCAGGTCAGTGGGGTGTGTCCTCAGTGCTGCCTCTTGTCCTGGGCCCCTGTCTTTTCCTCTGCCTCCTGTCCCCATGGGTGAGCACCCTCTGACACTTGTCCCTCCACCACAATGTTCCACTTTAATACAGGCTCAGAATCAAAGGAGTAGAGGATCATGGGCTAAAACCTAGGAAACCATGAACTAAAAGGAATCTTTTCCCCATCCAAGTTGCTTATGTGAAGTATTTTGGAGTATTTTGTCCCACTGATGCATAGTCAGACTAACACAGTAGTGTGGGCAGCCTCTGCTATGGCCTCCCTGCTTAACTACAGGTAACCCAGGGTCCTCCATCTCATGCACATCTGTGTGTCTGCATGGGTGCATGCATGCATGCTGGGGCTGAGCCCAGGCCCACGTGTTTGCCCAAGCCTGGACTCTACCACTGAGTTACTCCCCCAGCCATCCAGTCTTGAGTGGTGGCAGATGGGCGAAGGTCTTACAGCTCTGATTTTATCACCGACCACAGAAACCACTGAAGGAGGTAGATGTTGTGGGTGGGGCTGAGGTCACAGGTAATAAAGAACTTATCAGAGCTCAGGATAGAATTGTTGTTGTTGTTGTTGTTGTTGTTGTTGTTAGGTGCTGTCAAGTCAAGTCCGACTCATAGCGACCCTATGTACAGCAGATCGAAACACTTGCCGATTCTGTGCCAGGCAAACGATCTTATTTATGTTTAAGCCCCTTGTTGCAGACACTGTGTCAATCCATCTGGTGGAGGGTTTTCCACTTTTGCATTGACCTGCCACTCTCCCAAACATGATGTCCTTCTCCAGGGATTGTTCTCTCCTGACTACATGTCCGAAATATGTAAGACGCAGTCTGGCCATTCTTGCTTCCAAGGAGCACTCTGGTTGCACTTCTTCTAGGAGAGATTTGTTGGTTCTTTTGGCTGTCCATGGTATATGGGAAAAGCTGATTAGCACATAGCAAGAGGGCAGCGGGCAGGACCAATAAGTTTATTGCTCTGCACCTGGGAGTGGGTTGTTGGTGTTTATAAGAGGTTTCTGACTTGATCTCGGGTAGGATTGCTCACTTTGGGAATGCTTGTGGGTTTAGTCTAGATAAACTTGTTTTGAAAAGGCCCCTGTCTCAGCAAGTTTGTCCTTGCAGCCTGTGGGTTTGACAATAAGGCCTGCTACCTGAGAGTGCTTGTCCTGGTCATATCTCGACATCCCTGCAGCACCCATCAGAGAGAGCTTTCGCCCTGTCGGGGTTTGGCTCAGTCCCAGCAGAGGTCAGAGCCTTGCCCTGACACCGAGTGGGTATCAGGGACCCACAGGACTGGGTTGGTGTGGTGGCCGGAGGCGCCAAAGAAGGACCTCAGGAAACTTTCTGCAGGAAACAGGAGAGGGAAAGTTTATTGCGTTGCTCCCCAAGTGAGGGGCAACCAGCAAGCAGCCCCTGTCAAGTGCTAGCTCAAAGCTTGCAGCATAGAATGCTGCAGGCTCACTGGTGGTACAGCTCAGCCTTAAAGGCATGGCTGCAAGCAGTTGGTGTTCCACTGGGCTGGAGGTCCGGTGATCTTGACTCTTGCAGCTCGCCTTCTCTGTCTCCCTCCTTCCCAAGGATGGGAGGAATTGGCAGGCTCTTTGTGACTTGCTTGTAGCCTTCGGCACTTCAGGGCCCCTGGTCTTGACTTGTCGGCCTGCTAGATGATCTTCCTCGGGATTGGGGAGTGCTAGATCTAGATGATCAGGTCCGGACAGCAGTTGAAGGATGGTGAGAGGTGAAGGGGTGAAATGGGGTCCAGGAGCCTGCTTATATAGTCTCCTGGAGGGAGGTGTGTACTGGGGATAGCCAATCAGGGCACATTCCTGACAGGTATGGCAGGTAAACTGTCATACCTGCCAGGTAGGGGCAGTTATTTAAACGGGGTAATTTTGGGGTGCAATGGGAATTGGTAGGTAAGGTGGGTAAGGGTCCATTCAGGTAGGGTACTTTAGGAGCCAATCAGGGGGCTAGGAGCAGCCAATCAAAGTAGAGGTAGGTGAGGCAGGGTCAGGCTGGTCAGGGGCCATCTTTGCTCATTCCATGGGAGGGGTAGGAGTAAGTGAGTGGAATGTGGCCCTAGGGTCACCCAAAGGGCAGTCCCTCAGGCTAGTATGTTGTTGTTGTTGTTAGGTGCCCTCGAGTCAGTATCCGACTCATAGCGACCCTCATAGGGTTTTCAATGGCTGACTGTTTCGGGACCCTAATTATAGGGTCTATTTTTAAAACTCCCCAACATCACCCCACACTGGATGATAGCAAAGTAGTAGCATGGGTTGCAGGGTCTGATTGGTTGGCAATCTCAGTTTCTTCATCTGCAAATTGGTCATAAAAATACTACCTGCTTCATCTGGAGTTATGAGGAATAGATGGGTTAATATACATGAAGTGTTACTAAGTTGTATGCAAGTTTAAGATCTTATTGTTTGAAGGGGCAAGGAAATAGGGTAGTTGTTTTATTGGATGAAATAGGAAGATTTTCTTTTCTTGCCAGCATGCTCTATTTATGTGATGGTGTTCACAGCTAATCTCTTTTTAGTTTCAATTTTAATGAAAAACATTGTAATGTTTACACTGTCACAGTATAAATTTCTGTTTCATAAATTATATAATTTGCATGTGCTACCAAGTTTCCTGTCCTATCAAGCTTTTGATAACTGTATTTTCCTCCTTGGGAACATCAGTAAGGCAATAGGATGTATATCAGGACTTGTCATATTGGGGAAGGGAACCTCTTAACATGGGAAGCGTGTGGAGTGACATCTGGAAGGGACCCCAACTCTCAAAATGCTGTACTTATACCTATTATTGGAGAAAAAATAAGACACTTAGGAGTCAGAAACTTTGGAGCCAGAGACAGTTGCATGTGGCTCCGCCTACATCGCTGCATTAACCGTTCTGAATAGAGCAGGTGGGTCAAAAACCCCAGGAGCTCCTCTCTAGGAGACCTAGGTCATGTCTAGGCTGTCACATTACAGTGGTCCAGTGGTCCAGTGATCGGGAGCAGCACTAGGCCCACTCAGATGTTGGCCCTTCATAGACCAAAGTTGGATTGCAAGTGTGGCAATTCAGCCTACTGATGGGATTAAGAAAGAGGATTCTGCCCTAGCCCAGCAATCCTGTTTCTTTTGCCATCTTGAAGAAAAAGGCCTGGGAACTGTCAGCAACTGACATAGAATATAACTACTTCACCAGAACAAGACAGACTATTGTTCTTGTTGTTAGGTACCATC
Organism: Pedetes capensis; assembly: GCA_007922755.1. Taxonomy (NCBI): domain Eukaryota; kingdom Metazoa; phylum Chordata; class Mammalia; order Rodentia; family Pedetidae; genus Pedetes; species Pedetes capensis. The sequence continues at coordinate 44,433 of VMDO01007392.1, forward strand.
AAGTTGGGTATGACTCACAGTGACCCTATGTACAACAGAATGAAACACTCGCCAATTCTGTGCCAGGCACATGATCTTAGTTATGCTTAAACCCATTGTTGCAGACACTGTGTCAATCCATCTAGTGGAGGGTTTCCTTTTTCTTTTGTTCACCTGCCACTCTCCCAAACATGATGTTCTTCTCCAGGGATTGGTCCCTCCTGGCAACATGTCCAAAATACAAAAGACACTTTCTAGCAATTCTTGCTTCCAAGGAACACTCTAGTTGTACTTGTAGGATAGATCAGTTAGTTCTCTTGGCCGTCCACAGTATATTCAATATTTGTCTCCAGCACCATAATTTAAAAGCATCAGTTATTCTCCTGTCTGCCTTATTCACTGTCCAGCTTTCACAACCATACGATGCAACTGAAAATACCATGTTATAAGTCAGGCACACCTTCATCTTCAATGTGACATTTTTACTTTTCAACACTTTAAAGAGGTCTTTTGCAACAGCTTTTCCCAATGCAGTGTGCCTTTTGATCTCTTGACTGCTGCTTCTGTGGGTGTTGATTGTAGAACCAAGTAAAGCAAAATCTTAGACAACCTCAATCTTTTCTCCATTTATCATGAAGTTGCATACTGACCCAGTTGTAAGGATTTTTGTTTTCTTGACATTGAGGCACAATCCACACTGAAGGCTGTGTTCTTTGATCTTCATCAATAAATATTTCAAATCCTCTTCACTTTCAGCAAGCAGAGTTGTGTCATTTGCATAACATAGATTGTTAATGAGTCTTACTCCAATCCTGGTGCCACATTCTTCTTCATAAAGCCCAGCTTCTCGGATTCTTTGCTCCACATAGAAATTGAAGAGGTACAGTGAAAGCATGCAGCCCTGATGCACAACTTTCTCGACTTTAGCTCAGTTGGTAGAGTGCCACTCTTCAGTCTCTGAGCCCCTGGTTTCAATCCCTGGCACTGTAAAAACAGGAGAACTATGTGGCAATCTTCTCCCAAAGCAATCCCATAACAATCAGCCATTGAAAACCCTATGAGTCGGACACCGACTCGATGGCACCTAACAACAACATAGACTGGTTTTAATCCCACAGAAAACTGGGCATCTTTTGAAATGATTTTATGTATCTGAAATCCAAATTCTGAAATTAAGTTCCTTGCTGTTAGTTGTTAGGTGCTATCAAGTCGGTGTCCTACGTACAACAGGAAAAACACTATTGTCAATGCTTCTCTGCTATTCATAGGGTTTTCAATGGCAGATTGATTTTTGGGAGTGGTTTGCTGGGTCCTCCCAAGCCTACAGCACCTGGTCTTTCCTAGGCGGTCTCCCATCCAAGTACTAACCAGGCCTGACCCTGCTTAGCTTCCAAGATTTGACAGGTTGGAAGCCATAGGGCTACAGCTGCAGGCCATTAAGTTCCTTGGACACATCAAAAGATGGCTAATGACATTTATTGGTGTTTTTTGTGTCAGTCAATGATAAATGCTTTACATATGTTCAATCCCATTAAATTCTCTAAACACAACTATTCCCTTCTTTCTCTGTTTTCCCATGATGGGGTTAAAACCCAAGTCACTGTGCATATTAGGTATGTGCTCTTTCACTGAGCATTTTCAGCCAAGGAAACTCTTTAACTTGAAGCAGCACTCACAAAGCAGCAAGGCTAACGAATGGCTGGAGCACTATTTTGTATCTGTCTGCAAAGTCCAGATTCCCCCTGAGGGAAGCAATTATCTGTCAACAGCTGGGGTGTCTTAATGTAAATAAAATGATTGTCTTTTTAAAGATCTGAGTTTTGTAGAAAAGATAGGAAAAGTATATAAGCAAAAAGAAAGATAATCATACATAATACCCCACCCACAGTTTCTATGGAAAACATTTTGGTTCTGTATATGAAAACATCAATATATTTACCTGTTTTTGTCTCCCGAGCCTTTATACAGGCCTTTTTCTGGGTCAATAAATACAGATCTATATCATCTGCAGTAGCCTTGGTAGTATTTCTGTGTATGTATATCTCATACATTATTCATCTGGTTCCTCTATCAGTAGACATTGAGGTTTTTCTATTTTTTATCCATTCCCAACAGTACTTTAACACATATATTTGTACACCTTTAGGAATTTTTTGTTATTATTTCCTTAGGAAAAGTTCCTAAGAGTATAATGGCAGGGTCAAAGGGAATGCCCATATTTCTAATTTTTTTAATCTAAAAAAAAAAGAACTGAATATTTACAAACAGTAGAATGGTGATTATGGGTGGTAGGGACCCTAAGAGACAGGAGTGAATGGGAAAATGTAGGTCAGAGGGTACAGAACTCCAGTAATATAAGATAAATCAGGTTAGAGGGCTAATCTACAACATGAAGACTACATTTAATACCATTGTATATGAGTAGTTTGTAAAGACAGTAGATTTTAGATATTCTCCCTACAAAAGAAAGGAAAGAAAAGGAAGGAAGGAAAGAAAAAAGGAAAGAAGGAAGTAAAGTATCTATGATGTTATGTTAATTTGCCTGACTATAATAATTACTTCACTATATATGTGTGTGTGTCAATATAAATGTATCAAAACATCATGTTGTATACCTCAAATATACATAAAAATGTTTAGATGGGTATGGTGGCACATGCCTGCAATCCCAGCACTCAGGCAGTAGAAGCAGGAGAATCATGAATTTGAGGTCAGCCTGTGCTACATTAAGAAATTCCAGGCCAGTCTGGGCAACGTACCATCTATCTGAAAAAAAAATTTTTTTAATTCAACTATATCATGTATACACAAAGTACACAAATTATACAGATGGTGTGATAAAATATCTCATAGGAAATATCTGTGCAAATACCACCCAGACCAAGAAATAGAAAAATGTCAATATTTTGACCCTTCTCTTGCTTCCTATTTGTTTTTGCTGCTCTCACCTTTCCAGCCAAATCCATTCTTCTAACATTTAACATAGTAGATTAATTTTGACTGATGTTAACTTCATATAAATACAATCATATGGTGTGTATTAGTTACTTTTTTGTTGCTGTGACAGAGTGCTTGACAGAAACAGCTTCTGGGAGGAAAGATTAATTTTGGCTCACAGTTTCAGAGGGTTCAGTACATAGTCATTTTGTTCCATGTGCTTGGGCAGGTCATGATAGCAGTGGGACTATATGATGGAGGTGAGCTCTTCACTTCATGGCCAGTTAGGAAGCAGAGAGATTGAAAATGTCAGGGGTAATATACATCCAACAATTCACCCCAGTGACCTACTTCCTCCAGCTACACCCCACAATCTCTCAAAATAGTACCCCCAGCTTGGGATCAAACATTCAAAACCTGAGCCTGTGGGGGACATTTCATGTTCAATCCATAATACAGTGTATACTCATTTGTGTTAGATTTCTTGCACTATTATCTTTATAAACTAATTCTCACTAAATATAAGTATAGCTCATGCATATTCATTGTGGTAGTTTTTGGTGGATTTCTGGAGTTTCAGTGTAACCATTACCTTAGAATCCTCCCTTGTGCCCCCTACTAGTCAACGTAAACTCTTTTCTGATTTCTATCACCATTGATTTGTTTGCCTACTTTCAAATTCTATGTAAATTGATCACACAGTATCTATTCTTCATATCTATTATTCGTCCACAATGTTGAATGTAGCAGGAAGCCATTCACTGCTCTATGAGTGTACAGCAATTCATTTTACTGTTGATGGATATTTGGATTTTATCTAACTTTTGGTTATTATCAATAATGTTACTATGAACATTTTGTACGTGTCTTTTAATGTTTAAGGGGAGTGAGTCTCTTTCATTATTTTGCTTTTTCAGAATGTTTGGGCTATCTTAGCATATTATTCTTCCATTTGGATGCACTTGATATGGAAAAATGTCAGAAAAAATAACATTAGCATTTTTATTTGGATAGTGCACAGCATAGATTAATATTCAATTTGAGAATTCTCATTCAATGTTTACTTATTAAAATCTTTAGGTCTCTTTGTTAAATTTTGTCCGTTTCTTCATATTGTTCCTCAGTGTTTAAGATTATTCCTAAGCAGTCTGTATCTTTGGTTGCTTTTGTGAATAGGATATTTTTCCAGGAAGGTCTGCATATGACACATTGGAAAAGAAATTAGAAATTCAGTGTCTGAAGGAAAATTTACACATTCTTTTATTGGTAAATAATTATTTAAAACAGCAGTATGTATTGTAATTTGTACCGTGGGCTCTTAATTTCACACTACTGTAGAGATAACAGAATTCTGGAGAAATTGAAAATTGCATGATAGCGTTGGAAGCTGCCTCAGTTCAGGAGTCACTGTACAAACTTTGTCCATAGCCTGGAGAAGAATGCCTAAAGCTGGATTACTCTGCAGCTAATTAAATACCAGTGCTAGGATTTAGCTCAGTTGGTAGAGCACTGTGCTACAGTCTCTGAGGTCCCGAGTTCAATTCCCAGCACCACAAAAATGGGAGAAGGACCTGGCAATCCACTCCCAAGGTAATCCCGAAACAGTCAGCCATTGAAAACCCTATGAGGGTCACTATGAGTCAGATACCGACTCGACAGCACCTAACAACAACAACAATTAAATACCGGGCTGGGATTTAGCTCAGTTGGTAGAGCCCTGCGCTGCAGGTTCTGAGGTCCCAAGTTCAAATCTCAGCACCCCAAAAATGGGAGAAGGACCTGGCAATCCACTCCCAAGGCAATTCCGAAACAGTCAGCCATTGAAAACCCTATGAGGGTTGTGATGAGTCGGATACTGACTCGACGGCACCTAACAACAACAACAACAACAATTAAATACCAGGGACTACAAGGTGCTGGAAAGAATGGGAAACCATATAGCCAATGTCAAAAAGCATGCATAGGAGTTGCAGTCTTGTCAAGGAGAGATTCAGCAGACAAACCAGCGAAAGCAAGAACTTCCCACGCAGGGGAACTTCATTGGGAAGGCCCAGAGATGGGAAAGAGCCTCGTTCTCCAAAGAACAGAAAGCTTATTGCTGCCAGAATGTGGTGTGGAAGAGGAAGCACACTTAATTTTCTCAATCCCCCATGTTTGTAGTCAGGACAGACCTCTGTAACAAACTACAGGTAAACAAGAGAAAAACAAGCAAATTTATGAAGCCATGCAGTGTGTATCACCGGAAGAGTCCTCAGTTCAAAAATAATTCCAGGCAGTGGTTTAGTGTTCTGGCTTACATAAGATCTCCAGCAAAGAGCAATATATCTTAGAGAGGTGACAGCACAAAGAAGAATGAACACATTCCCAGGTTCTAAAGGCTGTAAGACCCTGTAAGGGAGTAAAGTCTGCTCCCAGATTCTCTTGCTGTGTCATCTCCAAGCCAATAAGCCAGAGGAAAATTTACACCCTATCTTTAGACAAGAGAGAGGAGGAGGCTAGAAAGACCTTTGTTGTTGTTGTTGTTAGGTGCCGTCGAGTTGGTATCCAACTCATAGTGACCCTCATAGGGTTTTCAATGGCTGAGTATTTCGGGATTGCCTTGGGAGTGGATTGCCAGGCTCCTCTCCCATTTTTGCAGTGCTGGGAATTGAACTCAGGACCTCAGAGACTGCAGTGCAGCTCTCTACCAACTGAGCTAAATCCCAGCCCAGAAAGACCTTTAGTCTATTTAATTGTCCATCTTGCTTTTGGGCAGCTGGAGGGCAGAGATTACCCTTGCATCTTAATTGTCTTTAATAGCCAGTGTTTGTGGTGTTGGGAGAAATGTGGATTCTACAGTGCTCCAGCGAGGGCTCAGAGTGTTGAGGATTGATCCAGTGTAGGGGGTCACCCTTGCTGGGCCTCAGAGGATGCTGAGACAAGGCTCTTCTGCTCTGGCTTAGGCCAGGTGGAAGCGCCATTTGGCCTCCTGTGAACCAAGCACTGGAGATTCCACCAGACGGCCTTGGAAAGCTTGTTCCCAGACTGTGAGGATCCAGGGGAGTGTTAGTGGCACTGAGGGTTTGGAGGCTGTGAAGGGGTTTCAGGGAGGGGTGGTTGAGGGGCACCAGCCCTGGCTTTGCAGCAGGAGACTGAATTCTAGCCTCAGGTCTGCCTCTCAGTGTGTGAAGTGGCATCTGTCACCTAATTCATAGGGCCCACACTTTTTTGGATCATGAGTTCAGATGGACTGTATCTTAATTGTTAATGATATTTAATAAGCAATGACTTGGAACATTCCAGCTTTTAGCTATCTCTCTGTTAATCATGTAACAGGGTGTAGATATGCACCTGAGAAGCTGCTTCCTAAAGGGACCCTTTCATAATCTGGAGAATCCTTTGTTATGAAGGTAATTTCACCCTCTGGTTTGGCAAAGTAAGATTGCAAATGGTGAGCATGATTACATTTAATCGTTTCTGAGGCTTCCTGGGGGAGGGGATTATGTTTCCACGCACAGAATTCTCTGTACTCACACACTGCTATCCTTTTTCTGTGACCAGTGTCTAGCTATTCCAAGCTCTCCCCTCCAAGAAAGCCATTATGTTGCCTTCAAAGAGATAAGACATGGGAAAATGGTTTTCAACCAAAGCACTGGACAGACTGGAGATTGCAATCAGGTTAGTATCTTCCTGAGGTCCTGGACTACCTAGGGAAACTGGGGAGAACTGTAAGGGCGAACTCACTTAAGAGGTCTGGGAAGTGTCCCAAATAGGGATATTTCTGAGGCAGCTAGAGCTCATATACAACCTTTGAGATTTAATTTCTTTCTAAACTGGCCTACTTGGCATTCAAATTTTGGCCTTAAGTTTTTTTTGTTTTTGTTTTTGTTTTCTGTACTGGGGGTTGGACCCAGGGCCTCATGCTTGCATGCTTTACAAGTACTAGACCACTGAGCTGCACCCCTGGCCCTTTTTTTTTTTTTTTTTTTTTTACTTTTTGGTACAGGGTCTTGCTAAGTTATACCGACTGCCTCTGGTCTTGAACTTGCAATTCTCCTGCCTCCACCTCCCAAGCCGCTGGGATCACAGACGTGTGCCACCACGCCCGGCCCACCTTAAGATTTTGTTGTAGTTGTTCCTGCAGTACTTGGGGCTTGAACCCAGGGCCTCACACATGCTGGACTGCACTTCCACCCTAGCTTTTAGTTTTTGTTTTGAGACAGCGTCTCACTAGGTTGTGCAGGCCGCCTCTGGCCTCAAACCTGCAATCCTCCTGCCTCAGCCTCTGGAGTAGCATGTTTTCCTGCGCTTCCCAGTTGGTCTTAGTTTTTATGGAAAAAGGCAGTCAACTTCAGCCATGAGATCCCTCTCACTGTCCCCTGTGCTTGCACCTGGGCCCAGCCTTTCTAAAACTAGCCCCTGGCTCAGATGCCCATACTCCCTATCCACCTGTGACCCTCCCTGCTGATGCCTGCTGTCCTGGTGTCATTATTAATAATTCCCTTTTTGCTCTGCATACCACAACAGTTTGGGTGATGGATTATGTAGTCTCCTTACTCAGAATGTTTTCTGTTATTTCCTTAACTTTAGCAAGGCCTGCCAGTCTGGAGAGCAGGAGTCCAGGGACACTGCACTGGTTCCTAAGAGGTAAAAGGAATGGACAGCACAGGGAAGGGTCTAAATTATTCAGGCCAATGTCGGGAACACCCAGGAGGCTCTGGCTCTCTTCCATGTTCACCGTCACCCTGACTTGTTAGGTGCCTCTGCTGCCCCTCTGAGTGCTAAGAACCCAGATACATAAAGTGCAGAATACTGATCTCAGCCTGTGATTAGGAGGAAATCCAACATTCATTTCCCCTTGGGAACATTTACTGATGCCCTCTTTTGAGCCAGGATGGATGTAGACTCTGACAATCCAAGAAGGCTTTCAGAAGAGTTAGGAAAGAAGTCTAAAACAGCGAGGCAGATGCTGTGGGATAAGCTGAAGGGGTCACAGGGGTTCATAGGAAGAGCTGGCTCACTTTTCCTGGAAAGGGGCGGGAGGCGGGGAGGTAAGGAGAAAGATGTCAGAAGGGAGATAGTGGAGCCTCCCTCTGGAGACAAGAGGAGATATCAGATATCTGCCTGTGGGAAGCAGGGAGTTCTCAGTTTTCAAAGCCAACCAGCCAGCATTAGCAGTAAGAGTTAGAGGCAGGAGAGAGTCAGTGCAGGAGCTGGGCCAGTGCTCCTTCAAACCTCCCCTCTTAGGACCAGCTTGAGCCAGGAGCTGGGAAGGGCTGAGGAAAGCAGCCTCCAGATAGCCTGTGGAGGGAAGGGGTGGCGCCCAGTCCCATGGGTGTTTCTCTGCCGTCAGATCGAGGCCCTTGGAGAGGGGTAGCCACGTGAACAGGGCAAGGCCAGCAGAAGCAGAGCAGCAGAGCGCAGTGGCTAGCATCCAGGACACCAGCTTAGGACCAACCACAGGGAGAGTCTTAGACACAGGCCTGCTCTAGCCCCAGCCCACAATTTCACCAAAGTCTGGCTCTGCTCAGCATGTGCGTGGGGCAGGTCTGGATCCAGAGGGCAGCTTAGGATCCAGGGTCTGGCTAAGGTGACCTGCACTTCCCAGGTTGTACCTCAAATCCTTAGCATCATTAAGCAAATTTATAAGACAGATGGCTGAGCCCATCCCGTGGTCTCTGACTCAGCAGGGCTGGGTGGGATCCCCAAATTATACTTTAACAAATTCCCAGAGGATTGTGGCAGAGGAACCATGTTTTGAGAACGACAGAGGTCACCTTTGTCTGGTTCCCCTTTGACCTGGCACCCTGGAAAGAGCACAGGATGGAAGGCAAAGGTTTGGGTTGTGGCTGGCTGAGCAACTGAGCTTCTATCTGTATAAAAGGTAGATTCTAAGTCTCAAGAGCTCAGATGTGAAGGCCCTTTGCAAAAGGAGAGGTGAGACACTTTAATAGTTATTACATTCAAATGTATTGTTGTTGTTGTTGTTGTTAGGTGCTGTCGAGTCGCTATCTGACTTGTAGCGACCCTACATACAGCAAGCGATACACTATTGTCAGTGCTTCTCTGTTATTCATAGGATTTTCAATGGTGGATTGATTTTTGGGAGGGGGTTGCCAGGTCCTTCTCCCATCACTCAAATGTAGGGGTGTAAAATTTGTTTGTATCTCCTAAAATACAATAGTCCCACTTTATCCTCAGGGGAGTATAGCCCAAGACCCCCCAGTTGTTGTTGTTGTTGTTGTTAGGTGCCATCAAGTCTTGTCCGACTCATAGCGATCCTTTAGGGTTTTCAATGGCTGATAGTTTCAGGATTGCTTGGGGGGTGGATTGCCATGTCCTTCTCCAGTTTTTGCAGTGCTGGGAATTGAACTTGGATCTCAGAGACTGCAGAGCGGCACTCTACTAACTGAGCTAAATCCCAGCTCTAAGAGTAGATGTCTGGAAATCATGAGTAGAGCCAAACCACATGTACATTGTTTGCCCATACATATATTCACAGAGTTAATGCCTTTTACATTTTTTCTTTTCCATCTTAACTAAGCATTTATCACATACCGTCGCCATAACTTTTGCAGTTTGAGGTGTGATTGTGAAATTAGCACACATTTCTTTTTTCCTTCTTCACAATTTCACAGATAGATGATTTGTTCTTACCATAGACTTAGCAACCTCAGTATGTGACTTTGTTCCTTTCTTATTAAAGATTGAGAACTTTCACATTTTTCATGTAAAGCACACTATATCTTTATGGCATATCTGAATTGCCACCCTGACTATTCTTGCCCTTTGGGGTTATTATTAAGTAAAACAAGGACCACTTGAACACAAGCGTTGTGGCATTATGTTAGTCAATAGGATAATCCAGACAGCTATTAAGTGATTTATGAGAGGGTAGCATATAGAGAGAGCATGGATATGCTGGAAAATGGATGATTCATATACTGGGCTGCCCAGAGCAGGACAATGTAAGAGTTTATCACACCACTAAAGTCAGCCCACAACTTAAAATTTATGAATTGTTTACTTCACGAATTTTCCATTTACTATTTTTCAACCACAATCGACTGTAGACAACCAAAACAACAGAAAGTAAATCCAGAAATAAAGGGGACTACTGTAATTATGAGCCTGTAGTTGCACCACTGTAGTGTCTGATCCTGTCAGACCTCAGAAGCTAAGCAGAGTCGGACCTGGTTAGTACCTGGATGGGAGACTGCCTGGGAATACCAGATTTTGTAGACTTGAGAGAAGGATCCAACAACCCACTCTCAAAAAACAATTGGCCATTGAGAAGCCTATAAATAGCAGAGAAGCACAACAATAGTGTTTCACCTGTTGTATATAGGGTTGCTATGAGTTGGATACCAACTGGATGGCACCTAACAACAACAACACTGTAGTTATGAATGGGAAAAGGACGTGGCAATCCACTCCTAAAGCAATCCTGAAACAATCAGCCATTGAAAACCCTATGAGGGTTGCTGTGAGTCAGACCCAATTCCATGGCACCTAACAACAACTGTAATTATGGTTGTGGTCTAAAGAGGGTACCTATATCTGAGTCCCCTGGGATGCTGCTGGGGTTTTTTTTTTTGTTTGTTTTTGGTGGTTTGTTTTTCTGGCTGTTGGTGTTGGTATTGTTCTGGGGATTGAACCCAGAGCTTTGAGCATGTTGGGCAGCATTTCACCCCTAGGGCTACATCCCCAGCCCTAGGATATTTTTTTTTTCCTGTACTGGGGCCGAACCCAGGGCCTGAGCATACTTTGCATGAACAATGCAAATTGCTGGATTAAGAAATCTTTCTAGCATAACGACACTTTCACTTTTGTTTACATGTGATTTTGTCTGTAAGAAACTTTAAATGTTTTAAATTTTGAGTTAGGGTCTCACCAAGTTACACAGGCTATCTCTGCCTCCCAAGTGGCTGGGATGACAGGTGTGTGCCACCATGCCCTGCTCTGGGATGCCTTTTATAATGCAGAATTTGTTGACCTAAACCTTGGTTTGGGCCTATCACTTTATTTATATTGTCAACCCATCTTGGGGGTTCTTGTACACCCCAAGGAGTCTGAAAATCACTCACTTATGTTGAGGAGTTAGTGAGGGGTGGAAAACAATGTTCCTCAGTTTTCTGGCTTACTGTTGGACCACTATGATCCCCAGACCCACTGGCCCTGAAGTTTCCTGCCTGTCAATATAGGAGGAAGCTCTTGCCCCTGGAAGCCTGAGTTTCAGCAGCCTGGTTTTCCAGGCTAAATCAAGCAGGCTCCTGACCCCTGCCGCACACCAGGCACCACCTCCTGGCAGCATGGTTTTATCACTTTTTCTCCTGTTTTAATCATATCCTCCTCAGTAGGTAACATGTACAGAAAAAGAATCTTTCTAACGTCAGAAGGAAGTGTAATTCTCTTGTATTTAAGAGGTTTTTAGTGTCTCTTTAAATGTCTTCACTACTTGTGATTTTACTGTTCCAGGGTTTTGGAATGAGCTATCCAGAAAAGAGATTTAGGCATTTAGTTCGCAAAAGTGAAATGCAGATAGGATGGGTCTCTTTTTCCTAAGGAATGGAGTGTTTCTCCTGAAGTCCCCCAGCCTACGTGCAGTGTGGACCAGCACAGCAGTAAGCCTGGGGGACTGGAAGATACTTAAGGTGTGTGCCTGGATGCGGCTTGTGCATTCCTGCTGTGGCTCAGTTCAGCAAGCTGCAGTGTTCCGCACTCATCTAGCATTTTTTGCAGACAAAAATCACACATAAGCAAATGTGAAATTCTCATTATGCTCAGTTCTTTAATCCAGCAATTGCATTGGAAAAAATGTGTTCATACAGCAAGTTTTCTTATAACAGAGTGACTGTACTGTCATAAGATGATAATGGCACCATTATGCGCTGATATGGAAATAACTCTAAAATAAATTATAATTATAAAGGGAAAAAACACAAGGAAAGAGGATGCCATACTTCTGTAGTCTGGTAGAGAAGGTATTAGTGGATTCAGGAAACCTAATTAACAACCTGGGATTCCCTCTGAGCCCTCTGTTGAATTATCTGGCCATTTTCATCACAGAATCTTGGAGTGTGTGTGTGTTGGGGGGTGTATTAGAGCTGTTCTTCTCAAACTGTAGTGTGATTCTCACCCAACACGTGAGAGTCTTATTAAAACCCAGAGTCTAATTCATCAGGCCAGGGCACAACATGTGATACCCTTCTAGGCAATGCTGATGCTGCCGGCCTATAGACCATCCTTGGAATAGTAAATTCATAGAGGCCTTCCAGGGGGCTGCACATGCAGCTTAGTGGTAGAGAGCTTACTTAGCATGCACAAAGCCCTGAGGTTAATCCCTAGCACTGCAAAAACAAAGAAACCAAAAGAAACAGGTCTTCTAGTTAAATGGCCCACATAGTATAGTATATGAATTGTACATCCTTAGTAAAGGGTGTTCCCTACATGGATACTTTTAATAGTAGGAAAAGAATTATTTTGCTTTAGATAGGTTAGAATTCCTAGTATATTTTCTTTTATTTAAAATTCTTTGAGCTGGATAGTCCACTAAGCCTCTTTCATGTGGGATGTCATCTGTGCTATGACATACACCGCTATCAGCCTCCTTCTATGTACATAGAGATGGGTATGGGCAGTTTAAGAGGTTAGACACTGTTCCCTTGGGCCCCAAGCTTTTCTCCTTGGCTCTGTGTAGTGATCAAGGTTTGTTGCCCCGGGACATCCCTCCATCTGGACCACAGGCAACAAGCATGCTTTCTTGCCCACCAGACACTGCTCTGGATATTTAAAGATAGCCATCATGCCTGCTCTAAGACTGCTGTGGATTAACATACTCTATCCTTTCAGCTATTTCTCACAGGCCCACGTTTCCAGACTCTTCATCATTCTGTCTTCAGGGGGGTTGTCTTCATCTCTTTTACCTTTGGAAAGGAAAATATTACCCTTGTGTGATGGTTAATTTTATGGGTCAACTTGACTGGGTCATGTTGTGCCCAGATATTTGATTAATGATGTGTGTGTGTGAGAGAGAAAGGATGTTTCTGAATGAGATTAGCGTTTGAGTAAGAAGACCAAGTAAAGCAGGTTGCCCTCCCCGTTTGGGTGTGTTTCATCCAGTCTATTAAAGATCTGAATAGAATAAAATGCTGAGGAAGGGACCATGCATTCTCTCTGCCTGACAGTCTTTGGGCAGCTTTTGTACTCAGATGTGGACTTGAACTTAACCATATCAGATCTCCTGCTTCTTGGGCCTTCAGACTTGTATTGGAACTATGTCATTGAATCTCCTGGGTTTCCAGCTCACCAAATGCAGATCTTGGGACTTCTCAGTCTCCATAATCATGTAAACCAATTCACTGTAATAACTATCTCCACATATCTAAATCTCCTACTGGTTGTTTCTCTGGAGAACTCCAAGACAGATTTTGGTACTGAGAAGTGGAATGCTACTGTAACAACTCCTTTAAAATGTGGCAGTGTGTATGTAACTGGGTAAGGAGAATATGGTGGAAAAGATTTGAGAGGCATGCTAGAATAGATATTAAGGGTGATTCTGGTGCTATCTCAGATGGAAATGAGGAATATGTTATTGGAAGCTGAAGGAAAGATGATCTTTGTTATAAAGTAACAAAGTACTCAATTAAAATGCATTGTAGTGTTTTGTAGAACTTGTATGTGACAAAACTGGATATTAGGCTGCAGAGATTTCTAAGTAAAGTGTTGGAGGGGCTTGGTGCCTCTTGACTGCATATAGTAAAATGTGAGGAGAAAGATGAACTAAAGAAGGAATTGGTGTTCGTTCATGCATTGCTGTGGCAAAATACCTGACAGACCAACTTAAGGAAGGAAGGATAGGTTTCTTTCTGTTCACAATTCAGAGGATTTCAGTCTATGGTGGCAGGGCTTGTGAAGGAGACTTCACATCATTGTGTGAAGAAGCAGGGAGAGCAAGCAGAACAGAGGGTCAAGGCCTATCCCTAGTGACCTACTTCTACAAACCAGGTCCCACTTACTGAAGTTCTACAGCCTCCCAAACAGTGCCATGACCTGGGCACTTAGCATTTAAACATATGAGTTTTGGGGCATATTTTAGACTCAAACCATAACAGAATTGTTAAGCAAAAGGCAATCAGACTTGATAATTTGGAAAATCCTCAGCCTATCCATTATTGCAAAAAATGAAACAAAGTTGTTCCCAAAACACCCTAAGGATATGGCTAAACAACCATTCAGTAAAGACGTCATTCGTGTGACCCCTAAACGTAATCAGCTGTCTCAAAGAAGCCAGAAATAGAGATGGAATTAGTCTAGCAGAGACACCGCCACTTTGAACTAAAGGGGGCATGGGATGGAATGATGACTGTCAGACTTTCTGGATTTTAGAGGATTGGACCATAGAGGTATTCAGCTATGAACATGCACCATCATTCAAGAAAGGGAAGAGGACTCCAAAGGCAATTCAGAGACATTAGAACTACCACTCCCATCACTGGCAGGCCCCAGAGGGTAAGGCTGCCTCCACTGAAGTTTCAAAGGGTTGAACTGCCCCCCAACAAAGCCTTATGACAGCTGATGGGGTGCTCCTCCAACGCTATGCAGGAAATGCTGCCACCCCACTGGGCAGGAGGGCAGAATGTCAAACCACAGAGGATTATTCCCAAGCCTATAGATCTAATGGAATTTGTCTTGCTAATTTTGGGATTTCCTGGGGATGCATCACTCCTTCCTTCATTTCTGTCTCCCTTTATAGTGAAAATATTTATTCTGTGCCTGCACCACCATCATATTTTGGAAGCATGTGACTTTTCTGTTTCAGAGGTTCACAGCTACAGAGAACTTTTGCCATGGGAAGAATTGTAACTGAAGTTAATACCCATATCTGACATGTTGTTGTTGTTGTTAGGTGCAGTCGAGTCGGTATCCGACTCATAGCGACCCTCATACGGTTTTCAATGGCTGAGTGCTTCAGGATTGCCTTGGGAGTGGATTGCCAGGCCCTTCTCCCATTTTTGCGGTGCTGGGAATCGAACTCGGGGCCTCAGACACTGCAGCGCAGCGCTCTACCCACTGAGCTAAATCCCAGCCCATATCTGACATAGATGATATTTATGAGACTTTGGACTTCAGAGTTAAGAGGTAATGTTCCTGTGTGATGAAATAAATATGCACAAAGCAATTTGCTGCAAACTGAAGTACAGTGGTTGCCCAAGCAAGGCCTTTGAGCCATTGTTTGAGCTGCAAACTGAATTAGCTGCATTTTTCATGGAACACCATTTTTACTGGAAAGAATACCCATCTGATACAGAAATAAGAGTTAGTCAGACTTGGGTATTTGGTTGACATTTCCTTGAAAATGAATGAAGTGAGTCTATTAAGAAAAACAATTGGTAGTGTATAGTGCCAATATTAAAACTTCAACTTTCAAGCAAAAATTAGAATTTTGGAAATGTACTCACCATGAACTTGACAATTTCCTAATACTTAAAAGATTTTCTAATAATATCTATAGTCATATTAACAAAGGTAATTTTTTATATTGCCTAGGGAAATGTGTAAGCTTTTATAATATTTGTATGACTCAGTTAATCAATATTTTCCAAATGATTAATGAATGATGTTAAAAAATCACATGGAGTAAAAGATCTGCTTCAAGTACAAGGCAGATTTTAAGATGAAGGATATAAAAAGTTCATTGATCCGAGTTCATATTCCATAGTGCAACTAACCTTGAAGAAACTACCACTTGCAAAATCTTGGTGATATTAAAGTAGCATCAAAGAATAGACACAATGATCTAAAAATGCTACTAAAATACTTTCCCCCTTTCCAACTACATATCAGTGACGATAGACGCTGTTGTTTGGATATGAAATGGTCCCCAAAATACCATGTGTTAAAGGCTAGGTCTCCAGCTTGTAGTGCTATTGGGAAGTGGGAGAATACTTCAGCAGTGGGACCTATTTAGAGGGCATTAGGTCATCAGGGACATGTTATTAAAAGGGGTATTGGGACTCCAGCCTCTACTCCCTCTCTTTGCTTCCTGGACATCATGGGATGAAGCAGCCTCCTCTACCACTTCTCCCACCATAATGTACTATGATGTCACAAGCCCAAAGCAATAGAACAAAGTGGCCATGGACTGAAACTTCTGAATCTGGGGGCCAAAATAATCCTTTCCTCTTTTTAAGTTGGTTATCTCAGATATGTGGTCAGAATAACAGAAAGCTCACTAATACACAATAGATTCTCCTGAAACACTTAAACACTTGCAATAGGCCGAATAAAGAAGCAGACATGACAACTTGTCTTCAGTTCAGCATTAAAGGAACGTTCAGAAAGCACAAAACAATGCCATTTTTCTCACTTTTCCTATTTTGAAAAGGTGTCATTTTAAAATTTTATTCATTTATTTATTTTTTACATTTTATTGAGAGGGGGTCTGGCCCTGTAGGCCAGATTGGCCAAGAACACAGTCCTCCTGCCTCACTCTTCTGAGTGCTGGAATTATAGGTATGAGCCACTCTGCCCCTCTCATATTAGTTTTTATTTTTTTAAATGTATGGTTTTGGGTTTTTTGTTGAAGTTGCTTTTGGTGGTGTTTTTGCTTATTATGTATTAGGTTTGGTGTTGTTGTGGCCAATCCATGGAGGCAGTGAGCCTGATGATATCACAAGGTACAAATAGAGTATGAAGAGATTTCTTTTTCATTCATCTATCAGGCTTTGTGGGGACAGCAGGGCAGACTCCCAAGAAAGTCTATAAATGGCTTAAGGAAGGAGAGATAGGTGACTGGCTTGGTGTTTTAAGGTGACTTGGGTCAAGGCTGGGGTAAATCTTCCTTTGGGTGGGCTGAGGTATGCATTTTCTGGTTTTCTGAGCTTTTGTCAACACTAATAGAAGGAGCTTGTGAGTTTTCTTATCAACTTACCTACATGGGGATCAAAGGGGAAAGAGACGGGTAGAGGTTGAAAGACCTCAGCATTCAAATATAGAAAACTGAGTTAGACTCTATTACAATTTCCTCATGCCTGACTGACGACTGATATGTTTCATGTATCTTCTAACTTACATGACTCAAGTCATTATGGAGCCAGTAAATGAGGTGAGAATTCTGTTGACCACCTTGTCAGAGCCCAGCATTATATGTCATGTGGAGTGAAATGTGTGCGTTCATCACTATCAATAATGTTTATAACTTCAAAGGGTAGAGAAGTGTCCTGATTAGTCCTCACACTGTGGCTTTAGTATGTGCGGGGACCTGTGGGATTTTAATTTATATTTTAGATAGCTATGAGGCAAGGTTCTGGGTTCTTTAACCCAGAAGGGTATAATCTTTGATAAGAAGTTGTTGTCAACCAGGTGTGGTGGTGCACAACTACAATCCCAGCTAATTGGGAGGCTGAGGCAAGATGATATATAGTTCAAGGCCAGCCTGAGCAACTTAGCAAGACCCTATCTCAAAACAAAAACATAAAAAGGCCTGGGGATGTAGCTCAGTGGTAGAGTGCTTGCCTAGCATACCCAGTACTAGAAAGAAATAGAGAGACCAAGAGCATGTGAGAGAGACAGAGACAGAGACAGAGACAGAGACAGAGACAGTGACAGAGCGAGCACAAGAGCAAGCAAGTACACATGTGCAAGATCATTTTGAAATGGTATTTCAAATTCAAGAACATTATAATCCCAGCGACTCCAGAGGCAGAGGCAAGAGGATCGCAAGTTCAAGACCAGAGGCCGTCTGCAAAACTTAGGAAGACCCTGCCTCAAAAAAAAAATTTTTTTTTAAATAGGCTGGGGGTGCAGCTCAGTGATACAGCACTTGCAAAGCATAAAGCATGCAAGTGTGAGGCTCTTTGGTCAACCCCCAGTACTGCAAAAAAATAAAATAAAATAAAATTCAAGAACGTTGTGGAAATACAACAATGGAGACATGAGTATGCAGAAGTAGCTGCAACATGCCTAACGATTGCCTGCATTTTTGTTAAGTTTGAAACACTGAACATTAGGTGTCATGTGCACAAGAGAAGATCCAGGAGGCCTCTCATAGCAACAAGTCCTGTTGCTTCTACTATGATGTTGGAACAATTTACATGCTTGCCATAGAAGACTAGGAAGGAAGGAAAGGAGGAAAGGAGGGAGGAAGGAAGGGAGAAAGGAAAGGAGGAAGGAAAGCAGGCAGGGAGGAAGGAGCTATGGCTGGGCCAGATGGCCAGACCATTGACTATAAATAGCCTAAGTGTCTACAAAAATGTAAAGATGGGGTTATATGTTGGCCAGAGGTCAGTGTTTGAATGACGGCCTTGAAGTCCAGTCAACATGATGGCCCTTGGAGTCCATCCTTGATTAAAGATTGTTGGGTCCCTGTTCGGGCACCAACTATGTTGGGCCCCACGTTCGGGTGCCAACTGTATGTGGGGCACGCGCCTCCCGGTCCGGCCTGGAGGTTCGGACGGGCTGCGCCACTGCACACACAGATACTAAACACAGTCCACTCGGGACCCTCAGGTGAGAGGCACAGACTCCTGTAGCCCCCGGAGGAGATGGGAGAAAGGAAAAGCCTCAGGCGCTTTTGCCTTCCAGGGGCAAACACCTGTGTTGGTCGTCTAGGTGGTCAGGAGGAGACAGCTGTTGCTTCCTCGGTGATCAGGCAGAGAGCAGGTTCTTTTCCTTGTTGATGATTGCAATGGGAGAGCGTTTTTTCCTCATCAAAGGTTCAGGGGAGAGCAGTGGGAGAGGTGTTTCCTCATCGGTGGTCTGGGCAGGAACAGGCGAGAAGGCGCAGAAAGGGGTGCCAAAAATGCCGTGCCAAAAAAGAGTTGAGCTGTTGCAGCACAGCTCTTTATGTAGTTCGCCCACAGAATGGCCTGAGCCAATCAGCTTTCAGTCCAATTGTCCAATCAGGAAGGGTTTTGTACAAATGTGCAACCAAGTTACTTTCATTTTTGCTAGATTTCTAACTTACAAACCAGATATTCAAATGCCATTTTCCCAGTTTGGGAGTTTTTGCCAATTTCCTCCCAATTTTTCCCTACAAGAGATGTCCCTGTAAGAGACTGAAAACCAGTAGCCCTTCAGCAAGCTTTATCATGTGTAATACTACTCACAAGGAGTTCACACACCATTGTGTTTTTCACACTGTTAAGTGCAAGGGGCTCCCAGGTGTCCAGGGGTCTTCAGAGAAGCAACTTCTTCCAGTACAATGGTATCTAGCACAGGCTGAGACATAGGACCCAGCGCTACTTTAAGAGAGCTTCAAACTCATTCTCTAGACCCTAAGCATCAATTACTGAAACTTACAACTTGGGTCGCACAGGCCAATAATGGAGGCCTGGCAGGATTCCACAGATGCAACACAAAGCAGCCCAGATCCAAGTGTGAGCTCCCCCTAAGTGCAGCCCAGGTCAGAGCAACCAGCCAGCAGGTGGCAGATCCAAAGGTACACTGTCAACAAGCAAGGAAGCCAGCCAGCAAGCCAAAGAGGAGCAAGACCTGCAGTTGTGGCCACTTTGCTGGCTGTGCCCAACTGTTGGGCTCAACCTGCCTTTCTTGTCTGTAATGAAGTTACAGACAAAAATGAACATTTATTAAAATGCTCAGTTTTAATTCTGAATGCAGTAAATATCAATACATATATTCCACATAAAAGCTTTTGGAGATTTTCTATAATTTAAGAAAGTCAAAAGATCCTGAGACTAAGGAGTTTGAGAATTAATGGCATATACTGGGGGTGCCAAAAATATGGATACACAAAAAAGCACACAAGGCTGGGCATGGTGGCACATGCCTGTAATCCCAGTGACTCAGGAGGCAGAGGCAAGAGGATCTCAAGTCTGAGACCAGAGCCAATTTGCATAATTTAGTGAGACCCTGTCTCAAAAAATTAAAAAATGGGCTGGGGGTGAAGCTCAGTGGTACAGCACTTGTAAAGCATGCAAGTGTGAGGGCCTGGATTCAACCCCCAGTATCACAAAAAAAGCAAAAAACAAATAAACATTAAAAAGTACACAAATTTTAAGGGATGTTATCTATGTACTACTTTTCAAAGTTGAATTGCAGTAGCAACCTGTAGTGTGACATTTGCTCAAAAGATGCTGTTAATTGAGTTGGGCATGGTGGTGCAGGCCTGTCATCCCAGTGGCTTGAGAGGCAGAAGCAGGAGGATCGCAA
Organism: Pedetes capensis; assembly: GCA_007922755.1. Classification (NCBI taxonomy): domain Eukaryota; kingdom Metazoa; phylum Chordata; class Mammalia; order Rodentia; family Pedetidae; genus Pedetes; species Pedetes capensis. The sequence goes on from VMDO01007392.1 coordinate 64,500, forward strand.
GTTCGAGACCAGAAGCAGTCTGCGTAATTTAGCTAGACCCTGTCTCAAAAAGTAAGAAAAAAAGGGGGGGTCCTGAGGGTGCAGCTCAGTGGTCCAGCACTTGCAGAGCATGCAAGCGCGAGGCCCTGGGTTCAACCCGCAGTAGCGCACACACACACACACACACACACACACACACACACACACACACACGATGGTGTTAATCACATGAATGCTAACACCACCATGCGACAGGCAGGACAAAGAAACTGGCAGAAGCACAGTTGTCCCTGGAGGAGGACAAGGTCATTTTGAAGTGGTATTTCAAAGGCACTAAAAACAACATTTGAAATTCAAGAACACTGTAGAAATACAACAATGGAGGTGTGAGTATGCAACAGAACCTCGAACACTCTTAACAACTGCATGCACTCATGGCAAGTTTGAGACACATAAAGTTGTGTGTGATGTGCACAAGGGAAGATCCAGGAGGCCTCACACAGCACCCCAAGGCCTGCTTCTGCTGTGGTGTTGGAACAATGTACGCACTTGCCACAGAAGTCTACTGAACAATGTTCATGTGAGACAGCAGTTAGCAGAACAAACATATAACACACTCTTAGAACAGCAAAATGAAAAGCTTGTGTCCCAAGATGTGTGACTATTTTCTTGGCACCCTCTGTATTTATAAAACAGAAACAAAAGGCCCATACAACAATAGTTAGCCTTGTAGCATATGATGCATCCTGATCTTCTCCATTCCATCCCATTTCATTCTTTTAAAAATGTTGGTGATGAGTATTAGTGGTTCATCAACTACAATTTTAAAAACACTCAACAAAAGCATGAGGGTAGTAGAGTGTAATTTTGGGCTTGTGTGTTGCTGTGATGCAGAAAGCTAAGCCACTATATTTCAGATACCAGCAGGGTCACTTATGGTGAACAGGTTTCAGCTGAGCTTCCAGACTAGACAGATGAAGGAGTATGATCTGGCAGCCCACTCAAAACAGTTAGCTATTGAGAATCTTATGAATAGCAGAGAATCACTGTCAGATATAGTGCTGGAAAGTGAGCCCCCAAGGTTGTAAGCCATTCAAAAGATGACTGGAGAAGAGCTGCCTCCTCAAAGTAGAGTTAACCTTAATGAGAAGAATGTAGTAAAGCCCTGGGGACCTTCATTTGCTGTTGTGATATGACTCAAAACTAGAAGAAAACTATAAACATCCACTAATAATTGGAACATGAAATGTTAAGTAGTATGTATCTAGGAAAATTAGAAATCATCAAAAGTGAAATGGAGCACATCAACATTGACATTCTAGGCATCAGTGAACTAAAATGGACTGATACTCACCACTGAATCAGATAATCATATGGTCTACTATGCTAGGAAACAACTTAGAGAGAAATGGGGTTGCATTCATCATCAAAAAAGATACCTCAAGATCTATCCTGAAATACAATGCTGTCAGTGATGGAATAATATCCATACTCTACAAGGAAGGCCAGTTAATATGACTATTATTCAAATTTCCACACCCACCTCTATAGCCACAAATAAGGGAAGATTTTTTTTTTTTTACCAGCTGCTGCAGTCTGAAATTGACCAAACATGCAATCAGGATGCACTGATAACTACTGGTGACTGGAGTGCAAAAGCTGGAAAGAACAATCAGTAGTTGGAAAATATGGCCTTGGTCAAATAAATGAAGGTGGAGATCGCATGATAGAATTTTGTCAGACCAATGATCTTTCCATTGCAAATATATTTTTTCATCAACATCAATGGTGACTATACACACAGAAGTCACCAGATGGAACATACAGGAACCAAATTGACTACATTTGTAGAAAGAGATGGTGGAAAAGCCTAGTATCAAAAGTAAGAACGAGACCAGTTGTTCATTGTGGATCAGACCATCAACTGCTCATATGTAAGTTCAAACTGAAACTGAAGAAAATTAGAACAAGTGTATGAGAGCCAAGGTATAACTGAGTATATCCCACCTGAGTTCGGAGACCATCTCAAGAACAGATGTGATGCATTAGACACTAGTGACTGAAGACCAGACAAGTTTTGGCATGACATCAAAGATACCATTCATGAGGAAAGCAAAAGGTTATTTAAAAAGAAAAAAAGACCAAATTACATGTCAAAAGAGACTCTGTAACTTGCCTGTGAACATCAAGCAGCTAGAGCAAAAGAAAGACATGGTGAAGTTAAAGAACTAAACAGAAGATTTCAAAGGGCAGCTTCAGAAGACAAAAATCAAATGTTATACTGACATACACAAAGAACTGGAGCTAGAAAAGCAAAAGGGAAGGGGATGCTCTATTTTTCTCAAGTTTAAAGAATTGAAGAAAACATTCAAGGTTTGAGTGGCAATAGTGAAGAATTCCACAGGGAAAATACTAAGCAATGCAGGAAATATCCAAAGAAGATGGAAAGAGTACATAGCGTCATTATACCAAAAAGATTTGGTGGATGATCAACCATTTCAAGAGGTTGCATATGATCAGGAACAAATGTTACCAAAGGAAGAAGTGGAAGCTGCCTTGAGAGAACTAGTGAAACACAATGCTCCAGGAATTGATAGCATACCAACTGAGATGTTTCAATAAACAGATGCAGCACTGTAGGCGCTCAATTGTTTATGCCAAGAGATTTGGAAAACACCTACCTGGCCAACTGACTGGGAGAGATTCATATTTGTGCCCATTCCCAAGAAAAGGGATCCAACCAAATGCCAAAATTATTGAACAATATCATTAATATACTATGCAAGTAAAATTTTGCTAATGATCATTCAAAAGCGACTGTAGCTGTATATTAACAATGAATTGCTGGAAAATGAAGCCAGATTCAGAAGAAAGTGTGGAACCAGAGACATCACTGCTGAAGACAGAAGGATATTAGCCAGAAGGATGTCTATGTTTTATTGCTGTGCAAAGGCATTTGACTGTGTGGCTCACAACAAATTATGGATAACATGGTAAAGAATGGGAAAATCAGAGCTCTTATAATCCAAGGATCTGGACTTTAGGAAGAAGAATGTGGCATCAGGATTGGAGGAAGACTCATTAATAACCTGTGTTATGTAGACCACACAACTTTGCTGAAACCGAAGAGGATTTAAAACATTTACTAATGAAGATCAAAGAACACAGCCTTCATTATGGATTGTGCTTCAACATCAAGAAAAAAAAATCCTTACAACTTCATGATACATGGAGAAAAGATTGAGGTTTTCCAGGATTTTGCTTTATTGGTTCTGTAGTCAACACCCACAGAAACAGCAGTCAAGAAATCAAAAGATGCATTGCATTGGGAAAAGGTGTTGCAAAAGACCTCTTTAAAGTATTGTAAAGATGTCATATTGAAGATGAAGGTATGCCCGACTCATGCCATGGTATTTTCAGTCACATCATATGCTTGTGAGAGCTGGACAGTGAATAAGAGAGGAGAAGAATTGATACTTTTGAATTATGGTGCTAGAGATGAATATTGAATATACCAGCAAAAAGAACTAACAGATCCATCTTAGAAGAAGTACAGGTTGCTCCTTGGAAGCAAGGCTAGCTAGACTGCATCTTACGAATTTTGGACATGTCAAGAGGTACCAATCCCTAGAGAAGGACATCGTGTATGGTAGAGTGGCAGGTCATTGAAAAAAAGGAAGACCCTCAACTAGATGGATTGATACAATGACTGTAACAATAGTCTTAAACATAAAAAAGACTACATGGCACAATGTTGGAATATTTCATTCAGTTGTACAAAAGGTCTCTATTAGTTGGACCTGACTCTATGGTTCCTAACAATGACAAACTTTTTATTTAAGTCAAACATTTTCATTTAAATAAAGTATCCAAGGTCATGTTAACTTTTAAGGATGACATGCTCACTTCTAGACAGTGTTAAATTTGCTATAAAGTTAATGAAGCTCAGGCTCCAACCTCCCTTGATGCCATAGGGCATCTAGGACCTTAGGTGAATTGGTTTTGTTGTTGTTGTTGTTTTGGAGGGTTTGCATGGTATTTGGCATTGTTTTTCTTAAAGATGGCCACCAAATCTGGATAAGCACCAAGCCTACCTCATAAAAGACAGATCCATACCTGCTTCTAAACCTTATTTCTTTTCCAGCATGTAAGATAGAGTGTTTTAAAATAACATACTTTTTGCTTCTCCAGTTTGAAACAATTGCAGTAACTAGAAGAAAAGCATTTGTTTGTATTAGGTCTCTTTTGGTGTCAAGGAAACAAATCCACTTAAGTTAGTTATCTCAGGGAAAAAAAGAGTTGGCTCCAAGAAATACATGATTACTGGGATCAGAGAAATATCCTTAACAAGTCTGTCCCTTCCTGCCTTAATAAAGACATGACATCTGACTCATGTTCTCTGTTCTTCTTGCTTGTGAGCCTATCCAATCTGTCCTTCTTTATACCTTGTTGTTGTTAGGTGCCATTGAATTGGTATCCGACTCATAGCGACCCTCTGTACAACAGGGGAAACACTTTGTCAGTGCTTCACTGCTGTTCATAGGGTTTTCAATAGCAGATTGATTTTTGGGAGGGGGTTGCCAGGTCCTTCTCCCAAGCCTACAGCTTCTGGTGTTCCCAGGTGGTCTCCCATCCAGGTACTAACCAGGCCCAACCCTGCTTAGCTTCCAAGATCTGACGGGATCGTATGCCACAGGGCTAAAGCTGCAGGCGTCTTTATAACTAGGGTTCTTCATACCCTCCTTTATTTATTTATTTATTTATTTATTTATTTATTTTTTGTGGCACTGGGGGTTGAACCCAGGGCCTCGTGTTTGCGTGCTTTGCAAGTGCTGAACCACTGAGCTGCACATCCAGCCCATTGTTAACTTTTTGAGACAGGGTCTCGCTAAGTTATGCAGACTGCCTGTGGTCTTGAACTTTAGATTCTCCTGCTTCCGCCTCCCAAACCACTGGGATTACAGGCATGCTCCACTGCACCTGCCTATACCCTCAATTTTTTTTAAGGTCCACAATGAGTCCTTACCTACCTCTCATAGCTGCATGAACCAGTTCTTTCCACTTACTAATTGCCAGTCCCTGAAATGATGGCTCTGATTGGCTCAGTTCTGTTTCCACACTAGGTCACACCAGAGATTGCTGGGCAGCCTGATATGGGTGACCCCTGAATAAAGTGCCCAGTAAGCCATAGCTGGGAGTATGGGGAACACAGTTATGGGATACAAGCCTTAGCCAGTTAAACTACTGTCTCTATAGACGGGGCCTTATCAATCAAAAGGAACAGGTCAATAGCAAGCTCAGCAAACAATCAAACTGATCATTCAGACTTGAGTTTTTGCTTCATGTTTTTAATGAGATTCGATATTAACTTGATTTTTTTCTTTTTGCAGTGCTGAGGATCCAACTTAGTGCCTTGAACCTGCTAGGAAAGTACTCTACCACTGAACCATATTCCCAGCCTAACTCAAATATTTTTAAGTGCTACTTCCAAAAGTGTGTATGTCTGGGGGTTAGCTCAGTTGGTAAAGTGCTGCTCTGCACTCTCTAAGGCCCTAGGTTTGATTCCCAGCACCACAAAAACGGGAGGAGGACCTGGCAACCCACTACTGAAACAATCTGCCATTGAAAACCCTATAAATAGCAGAGAAGCACTGGCATAGTGCCAGGGATGGCCTAGGGTCAGGGAGTGTTTTGTTCTGTTATACATAGGGTCACCATGAGTCGGATGCAACTCAATGGTACTAACAATAACAAGTGTGTGTGTGTTTTACCTTACTTTTCACAGTCTAATTTTTAAGTAAAAAAAAAAATTGTGTTTTGGTATTTTCCAGTTTAAAAGCATACATATTGATCTTCCAATGACCTGTCTCTCATATTTCTTGCTGATCACTGGAAATTCAGTACAAGTCGCGGATTTCAAAGAAACATGTGCTGTTCAGTTCTATCACTAAAGGAATGGATAAGATGAAAGAATCAATACCACATGGTAGTATACTATGGCAACATACTATCATCTGTTTAGTTGCTTGAGAATTTAAATTTAATGTTGGCCTTTGTAAGAAAGATACACAAACTCACCAGCGACAATTCCAAAATGTCTCCAATTTCCTTTGCGTCTCTAGTTGTTGTGTTGTTGTTAGGTCCTGTCAAGTTGGGTCCAACTCATAGTGACCTTTTGTACAACAGAACTAAACACTCCCCAACACTGTGCCGTGCCTGGCACTATGTCAGTGCTTCTCTGCTATTGATAGGGTTTTAAATGGTTGACTGTTTCAGGAGTGAGCAGCTAGGTCCTTATCCCATTTTTGCATGCTCAGAATCAAACCCAGGACCTCAGAATACACAAAGCACTCTACCAACTGAGCTAACCGCCAGCCCTGCCTGGTAAGACCCTGGAACTGTGACTGCTTATGTGCTGTGTACCACTTTGTTATGGCTTGTTATCGATGGAAAAACTTCTTAAAAACCAGAAGCACCACATGAAATGTGTGTATAGATTTTAAGTCTTTCTGGGAAAGATTTGCAGAAATTGTCCAGGCATGGTGGCAGTGTATCCCTGTAATCTCAGCACTTGAAAGGCTGAGGCAAGATTACAATGCCAAGTAGCCTATATAATGAGACTGCCAAAAAGGAAGGAAGGAAGGAAAGAGAAGAGAAGAGAAGAGAAGAGAAGAGAAGAGAAGAGAAGAGAAGAGAAGAGGCGAGGCGAGGCGAGGCGAGGCAAGGCGAGGCAGGAAAAGAGTCAGGAGAGAAAGGGTTTTCCTGCATGAGAAAGCCTATGATAGTGCAGCAGTATCTTGTTTTATAGCTGATATCATCCCCATTTTGAAGGTCAGGCAATGCAAGATTGCTAGACCTAAACTTCCTCTGCAGTGGCCAATCTTCTAACGCAGTGCTTTTCTAAGTGGAGCTCTAGGGCCAACAGCACCAGCATCATCTGGGAGCTTAGTAGGAATGCCAATTCTTGGGCGTTGTCTCAGGTCTACTGAATCAGCAACCTTCAGGGAAGGGCTAGCACTTTGGCTTAACAAGCCCTCCATGTGATTCTGATGCTGGCTGGAATTTGAAAAGCACTGTTTAGAAACTTGTGCTTCAAGATATAAGGATATGCAACACACACAAACACAGCTCACACATAGAGCACGGGAACAATATACAAAGCTCTGTAGCCCACATTATACTATTCTCCAGCTTCCATGCCCTTACTTAGGTTATTCCTCTAACCTAAGCACTCTTAGTTCTTCCCTGTCCACACCTACCTGTTGGGATCTTGTCTGTTTTTTCAAAGCCAAACCAGTTCAAGAGCTATTTCACCTAAGAAGCTTCTCCAAATCTATTAAATTGCCTGGAAATACCGTGCCTATCTTCTAAAAAGAGTCCAGTATAAAACAAACTTTGCTCTCGAAGATACCTAAAGTTATGATGGCAGTAGGCAGAGAGTTAGGGAAATGGGGAAGGAGAAAACAGATTTTTCGGCACTGACCTTTCCTTAAGCAACAGAAATTCCCCAAGCAGCTTGCCACTGACTACAAGGTTGGGATAGGTAGAGAGTTAAGAAAGCTGGAGAAGGACGAAGATTTCAGAGGCTGTAATGGAAAACCCCAACATGCCTGCAATTTACTTTTAAGCACAGGCCTTCCTGATAGGTTAAATGCAAACAACACCGGTCTTTCAGTAAATGATTGTAACTAACCAACAGGACAATTTTAGTGGACCCTAAACCAAAAGGTAAATTGATGACAAATAAATGTAACTAGTTATTAGCCCTTCCTATCTCAGATACATCCTGAATTCAGGGTCACACAAAATAGCTCCTAGCTGACTAGTAAGCAAAAACCAAATGCTGATCTCCATCAGCCCAAATAGGTGGGCCTGCTACTTTCTGAGGCCAAATAAAAGAGCTCCTGGCCCAGCACAAAGAAAGCTAACCTAAATTATACTCCTTCCTGATTTTAAAACACAAACTGCTAATAAATTCACTTAAGTATTCCCTGCTGACCCCAAAGCAAAAAGGTTAGCAAAACTAACACTTAACTCGGTAACTGGAACAAAACCAATGACATCAGGTCACTACGACCCATATTCTTTTTAAGGTTGTGTAGATATTTCTTGTTGGTTTTATGTTTTGGCTTAAACCTTTCTTAAAATATTTTGTTTGGGTTTCAAAATATATATTTATTAACATTTGATCAACAAAATAAAGACGTGTATAATTTATTAAATTGACAGTAATTTAAAAAAATCTTTGGTACTTGAAAGTCATTTCTTGATCTTTTAAATTGAAAATTTATTCAATTGTGGAACAAAATAAAAGACAAAATATGAAGCCACTTGCAACAAAAATACCTACACAGCCTTAAAAAGCGTAATGGTCTTAGTAACCTGACGGTCTTAGTAACCTGATGACTCTGGTTATGATCTGGTTAGGGAACGCCTCCAGTTAAGTGCTAATAACAAAAAGTTCCTTCCCGGCCCAAAAGCCAACAGGTAACTGACGATGAATACCTGGCCCACTACACACTAGGTTAAATCAAAATCAGGTTACTCATTCGCCCAGCTTCTCAGGGAAGGGCTGAGCTGGAGTCACTCGCCCAGGAATGCAGTCAGGCCGAGCTGCCTCTGCTGTCCTCCGGCTTCATTAAAACCAGTGGGGGTCGGGCATCAGGGCGCCTGCCTGGCTGTGGAGGCTCGCTCGACCCACTTATGTCTCTAGCACTGCCCTTGCCCAGGGGCGTCTGAATAACAACGAAGTTTCCCTGGGCCGCAACGCACGGAATTGGCGAAGATAGGCGGCGACGACCCTCTCGCCGAGTCACACGTCCTGCTCCCAAGTGCGCAGGCGCGCGACCACCACCGGGGCGCAAGCCCGCGGCGCGACCTTGAGGCGGAGTACGTGAACATCGGCCAGCGCGCGGGCGCTGGGAACTCCAGGCCGCAGGCCGCGGCTTCCCTCCGGAGCGATTCCACGAGCACCGGGCGAGCAGCTGATCCAGCAGGGTGGGGCGCCATTTCCTGCACGCGGGCCCCCAGGCAGCCGGGGCGCACGCACGCCTGTTACCCTAGCCCCCCGGGAGGCGGGGGCAGGAGGATCGCGAGTCCCAAGCTAAAGGCGCGCCTGCGCAGCTCAGCGAGACCCTGACAAAAAAAATACAGCGCTGGGGGTGGGGCTCAAATGGTAGAGCGCATGCGCAAGGCCTGGGTTCAGCCCCGCCCCATACTGAAAAACAAAAAGTTTACTGCGAAACACTGCTATGTGAGATCCGTAGAAGCTTCGTATATTTTGTAAAATTTACCAAGTGTCTTGAGTACTAAAAGTACTAAAATACATATTATACACATACATTTGTTGTTGGGTGCCCTCAAGTCAGGTCCGACTCAGAGCTACCCTGTGCACAACAATCGAAACTACCCAACACTGTGCCAGGCCCAGCACCATTCTCAGTGCTTCTCTGCCTTTCAAAGGGTTTTCGATGGCTGATTGTATTTTGGGAATGGGCTGTGAGGTCATTTTTGGAAGCCTCCAGCACCCGATGTTCCTAGGTGGTCTCTCATCCAAGGTCTAACCAGGCTGACCCTGCTTAGTTTCTGAGTAGGGCGCAAGCGCGCGCGTGCGTGCGTGTGTGTGTGTGTTTCTGCAAGCCATAGGACCCTGGCGGCCCATCTCATCAGATCTCGGAAGCTAAACAGGGTCAGCCTTATTAGTCCTTGGATGGGAGACCGCCTAGGAATTCATGGTGGTGCGGGCTAGGGAGAAGGACCTGGCAGCCCACTGCCAAAAAACAATCAGCTATTTGAAAGCCCTATGAATAGCAGAGAAGAGAAGCATTGACAATAGTGCTGGGCATGGCACCCTGTTGGGAAGTGTTTCATTGTTGTACATGTTGTTGTTAGGTGCTGTCAAGTCGTGTCGGACTCATAGTGACCCTCATAGGGTTTTCAATGGCTGACTGTTTCGGGATTGCCTTGGGAATGGATTACCACGTCCTTCTCCCATTTCTGTGGTGCTGGGAATCAAATTCCGGACCTCAGAGACTGCAAAGCAGCGCTCTACCAACTGAGCTAAATCCCAGCCCCATTGTTGTACATAGCGTCTCTATCAGTCACTCCAGACCCCACGGCACCTAACAACAAATTATACACACACAACAAATTATACACATGTGTGTGTATATGTATGTATGTATGTATAAATGAGACACAGATCTGACTTCAAGGTCCCAATGAACATGTGAAGACAGAAAATCAATTTGTAAGTTAAATTACCAAGGAAAACAAAATTGCCAGCCAAGAATTACAATCTTATGCTCCTAAAACCATAGAAATACTTGAAATGGTTGGCTTGAAAATCTAATTTTTTGACTCCTTTTTTATTATAAAGACACCATCTGCTAGGTCAGCCAGGATAGAATGGGCTGTGCTACAGTGTCAATCAATACCCAAATCTCAGCCACTCACGTTTATTTCCTGCTTTGGCTAAGTGTCCAAGGCGGGTCATAGGGCTTTGGTGTAGTCGCCTAGAATCCGGCTGATGTTGGTGGCTTCCTCTCAAGACAGACTTAATTGATCACTAGGTCTTTGGGGAGTGGGGATGGTGAATTAAGCACCATTTTCTACCTCAAAGGATCATATGTCATTTCTGTTCAAATTTCACATGTCATTTGGATCAACTTTTGTTGATCAAAGCAACCTATAGAATCCACTCAAAATGGGTGGAGAAGCTCAGTCCTACCAGGTCTCCCAAGGTGGTGGTGGTTGTTTTTAGGTGCCTTTGAGTCATATCTGACTCATAGTGACCCTCGTAGGGTTTTCAATGGCTGATTGTTTTGGGATTGCCTTGGGAGTGGGCTGCCATATCCTTCTCCCATTTTTGAGGTGCAGGGAATTGAACCTAGGACCTCAGAGACTTCAGAGCTACGCTCTACCAACTGAGCTAAATCCCAGCCCCCTCCCAAGGTTAGAGAGTGGCAAATATTTAATGAACAGCAGTACTGTGTATGCTGTGTATAGGACTGGAATCACAAGCATGAAGACCGAACTCGTGTCTGTGCTTCAATGCTCTATATGTAAGAATTTCCATCTGGTATTATAATTGAGGCTATAGCTATAGGTTAAGCTTTTAAAAGCCAATGGGAATCAAGGACCATTAGTAGAAGGAAGGCGACTTTTAAGTTTCCCCAATATCATTTTTCAGTTTCAACTCAGAAATGCATTTTAGTATATAAAAGGGAGTTTTTTTAAAGACTTACTGTTTGCACGTTTATATAATAAAAGTCTTTGCAATGATATCTTGACTGCTATTCAAGTTCAACTTTCCTTGTGCAAAATCCTCTTTAATATTTCAAAATTCTGTATTTCTTCTGACTACATTGGAGTAATCTGACACAAGCAATAAGAGAATTGCAGAAAAGCAGCGCTGCAAAGAAGTGCAGAGATCATCTGACCAGCCACCTAACAGTATCGAAAAGATGAAAGAAACTCTGGGATTTAATCTCTCTGGTTAAATAACTTTCCTACTTGAAAGCAACAAAACTTAAGCTTTTGAATCTAAGTGCAGTTTTCTTTCTTTTGCATGCTTGTAATTTATATTGAAAGATGTTTGGGTTTCAGTATAACTTGCTCTTTTGTACATTGCCTGCCTGCTTTGCTTTTGTCATGAAGCACTCCTCAGTCTGTTAATTGGAATAGAACTAGGACCATCTGTTCTTACATTAAGAATAACAAAAATTGCTATCATTTATTAAATGATTCTTGTCACACAGGTATTGTTTTATTCGCACATGTATAATATGTTGTAGGCTGGGATTTATGTCAGTTGGTAGAGCACCGCTCTGCACTCTCTGAGGTCCCAGGTTCAATTCCAAGCACCACAAAAATGGGAGAAGGATGTGGCAATCCACTCCTGAGGCAATCCAAAAACAATCAGCCATTGAAAACCCTATAAGGGTGCTATGAGTCAGACACGACTCCACGGCACCTAACAACAATAACAACAATATGGTACGTTGGAGGTTGAGTTGTGTTACTCCCCAAAGATGTCCAGATTCTAACCCAAGGTATCTGTGGATGTGATCTTACTTGGAAACAGGATTTTTGCAGATATAATGAAATTAAAATGGGGTCATGCTGGATTCAAGTGTGCTCTCACAGTAGTGTCTTTATAATAAGAGGAGACTTTGGAGGCAGAGACCCACAGAGAGAAGACTGTTAAGGCAGAGATGGGGTGGTGTATTTAAAAGTCAAGGCAAAAATGCCAAGGGTTGCTGGCAGAAGATAGACAAAGCAGGGAAAAATAGTCCTTTTGATACCCTGATTTTGGACTACTAGCCTCAGAACTGGAAGAGAATAAATTTATGTTGTTTTAAGCCATTGAATTTTTGGAACTTGTTAGGGCAACCCAAGGAAATAACTCACTTGATGATATATAGAATATTCTCATTTTACAGATGAAGAAACCAAGACATAAAGACTTGCCCTAAGACTTAGGAACCACGATAAATAAATCAGTGCATAGCCTTTGTTCAGATCCTATCAAAAGCCATGTTTTGAGGTATTCAGATCAAATTTGAACATGGTTTAGGTATTGAAAATTATTATTATAAATCTTCCTATTATGAATTTGTTGATTAGATGTTATTAATTGGTTATTACTTTTGTTAGGAGCAATAATGTTTTAAAAGAGCATGTTTAAAAAGATCTTTACCCGTGAAAGATGCATACAGAAATCTTTAGAGGTGAAATTTCACCATGCCTGGCGTTTGCTTTAAAATGTTTCACCAGGAGCTGGGTGCGGTGGTGCACGCCTTTAATGCCAGCAACTTGGGAGGCAGAG